>JAJOZX010010746.1:0-128092 GCA_023014485.1 Bathynomus jamesi | reverse complement strand
TCTCGGAGCGTATTCCTCGTTTCAACAAAGCTGCTTGGCAACGGCTAGCTACAGATTTATCTGCTCTCGCAGAAAAAATGTTTCACTAAGGACGTTTCATCCGTATTCAAGAAATTGCCATTTTGTTATATTTGCCTCAAATATGCTACAGATGAGGCCCTCCTAGGAAGTGGCCAAGCAACAAAAGTAAAAAATGCTGGAAAGTGCAGTTAAACGCTGTAACCATTTGAAAGTGCCATAAATTCTGTTGTAGCTTAGTTCAGTGTAATGTGTTTAAAGAAATCCAACATTGTCAAAATAAAAATCCAAGAATAATTCCTACATTAAGAAAGTAAAAATTAAGAAATTCAACAGAAGTAGAGTAATTAAAACAGTTCAAATACGAATAATTGTGTCTGGTTTAAATATGAAGCGAGTGAATAAATAAACTATTCTGAAGTATTAAGAAATAGTCACACTGATGTGTCCATGAAACGGGGAGCCTGACACGAGCGGACCGAGGTTGAGACACACACACACACACACACACACACACACACCGAATATATAATTTATAAAAAAAAAAAAAAATCAAGCGTTTTTCCACACAGTTAACCCTGGAATGCATAATGATTTGATTCGCCTATGCAGTCTAGGGTTAATAATGTATTAAATTTAATTTGTGTACTGCATAAGTACAAGCCCATTCCTTCATACAAATAGGTACTTAAAATAAAAATTTTATAAATTAAGAATAATTCTAAAATATTAAAAAATTTTAAACTAAAAATTCAGAATTTACAGTAGAATTAGAGAATTTTACTTAATTTAAAAAATTACAAAAATTAAATTTGTATGTTTAATTTAATATAAATTATATAAATTTCTATGAATAATTAAATTTTATATAAATTTTAATTAAGCATTTTGAAATTTGCATAATGATCTTACCGTAGCAAGAACAAGGTGTGTGTGCACGTACGTTTATACAGTATACGAGAATGAATCTTAAACATATTCACCAACTGATATGACCATTTCTTAATACTGATAAGCCATTTCAACTGACCTCTCTAGCTTATAGGGCAGGGGTTTTCAACCTTTCGTCTACTGCGTACTCCATGAAAGGATGAATTCATAGAAAATACAAGAATGACATTCAGTTATGTTGTATTAATGTTCATAATTCTACAAATATAATAATGACACGCGTACCGCCTGGTAAATCCCAGGCATACCCCAGGTTGAAAACCCCTGCTACAGGGCCTAGTACTTTTCTATTCGAACTAAGTAGTTCTTTTTAGTATTATTAAAACCTCTCCAACATTTTCAGTTTGGCATGGTATGGCGTCAAACTAGTATTTGCAGTCCCAGTAAAATTTGTGCTAATGGAAACATTTTATTTTTGTTAGTTATTTAACCGTGATTTCATAACCATGGTAAATGATACCAAGAGTATATTATATCGAGGTTATGAAATAAGGGTAAAGCCCTATTTCGTAGCCATGGTAAATTATACCAATGGTATATTTTACCCAGGTGAAATAAGGGTTAAAACCACCAATAACTCTTACAATATATCTAGGCCCTACATGTAGGGTGAATAATAGGGCAGTTAGAATTCCGAAGTTGGAAATGAGGGGGTTTTAAGAACTGGATCTTCTGGTTCTGGGTAAAACCCCTCAATTTCAACTTTGGCATTATAACTGCCCTATTATGTACCCTACATGTAGATCCTAGAGATCGAACAAAGTCGATATGTGTCGATACTAAAGAGTTAGTTTTAAATTAGGTCAGGTCAGTAATTTTTCAGTGAAAACCTAAAATTCGTTTGAAATTTGAAATACATGTACTTGTTTAAGGTCGAACGTCGACATTATGAAATTCGATTTTGTTCATGTAAGTGCTAAAAGACTGAAATGATATTCTACTGACCAAAAATTAAGCGAAATGCAGGGATCTATTTTTTTCATACGAGAATTTTATATCATAAAATCGTTTTTTTATACAAGATTTTCTTTAAGAAAACCGAAGGAAAATTCGGAGATTAACTACTACTCACTTAGTCGACGGAACAATTTGTCGATACCGTAGAAACGACCTAACTGCTGACCCAAAGTTGAGAGAATAACGTTATCCTGTCCGGAAAAAGACTGTACTCATTTTGATTGAGACATTCTTCACATTTTATTAGAATTCTCCTTTGTATAGAAAACAATTAGAGTACAAATTTCATCAGGAACGGAAGTTGGTTTTTATCCTTTGTTCAATTGAAAACTAAGAAAAACAGTGTGACGGGCTTCTTTTTTAAAGTTTAGAATTAACCATTTTCTGAAAGAAGATGGTGGACGGAGGTATCATTTGGCAAAAAACAAATGGAGATGTATTAGTAACGGATGTAGTTTGGTTTAAAGCTTAATTCAAAGTGCAGTCCAAAGCCTGCTAGGGAGTCTTATCATAAAGTTTTATTTCACTGATAAATGTTCATAAAAAAAATTGACTCGCAGCGCCACTGAAGTGATGTATACAAAATGCAAATTCCATTGACAATTTTTCTAGTCAGTCTGTCACGTAGTTCAGGTGGGTAGATGTCAGTCTGAAATGGCTCCTAATTTTGGCCTCATGTTTTCCAAATGAAATGTAACTGTCAACGTCCAAATAAAAGGAAATCTAAGCAATATAATTTTCCATTTCTTCCTACAAGATAAATCTTTGGTACGTAGTAAATAGTTGTAGATTCCATTTTGTATGACACCTCATGAATGACAATACCCTGTAGTAGGCTTTGGTGCAATAATTCCTATAAGGTCGATAGTTAAGAGCATGAAATACTTGAAACGTTTAAACATTTATAGGTTAAACATTTGAATCATTCCAAAGTGATACGAAACCGTTTAATATTTTCTCCCATGAAATTCGTTCCTTACGTAAGCAGTCGGAAATTTGTCTTCTTGTGACGTCAAAGAAAAACAAGAAAGGGGGTCTGTTTTATAATGTTGAGAACACCTAGATGAAATTTTACTGAAGTTAAACGTGATGTTTTGGGGTTGTTGAACCACCTCCGTAACAGCAAAAGTCATGCGACGGAAGGGACTTACAACGTTATGTCGTGCTTTGTGAAAAACAACCTTTTTTACCTTGTCTTTAATCTATTAACATATATCATGAACATTAATAAAACACACACACACACACACACACATCATCATTCATTCGTCAGCCAGACTCTGTACTGAACGGACGCATTTCCTGAGCTCTCTGATTTTGCATCTACTTTTGTATATTGCTGAGAATTTTACTTTGGATAGTTTTTGAATTTTATATACTTGCGTTTAAATTTACATTGTTATAGTTAAGTAATTGAATATTAGTGGTTTTTAGCGATTTAGAAGTTTTCATAGCGTGCCGGCTTAATTTAACTTATACCTGTGACGGTTTAAATTTTTAACTCCGCGATGCCGTCGCAGAAAGCGTCGTGTGTTAGGTGTAGGGTTAACCGGTGGTATTCGGAATTTAAGGATTATAACGGCGGTCCAGTGGCGATTACCGATAGATCAGTTTGTTTCTTTTGCGAGTTCATGGAGGAATTAGTTGGACATAAAACGCAGTGTACGTGAGGTAGCGGATAGACTTGCAACGCTTGATGAGGGCAGGGTTAGGGCTACGGTTGACGGAAGCCGAACCAATACTAACGTTGAAGACGTTAGTAATTTGAAGGGTGAGGTGCGTAACTTAGTTTCTAGTTTAGGTAGCTTGTCGGGAAGGTTAGATAGAGTTGAGGAAGAGGTTAAGGTTAGTCCGAGAGTAGTAGATAGCGAGGGATTTAGAGAGGTTAAGGGTGGAGCTAGGCCGCGTACATTAGGTGATAGGAATCCCCCCCTATCGAGGTTTCGAACCCTTTCGCCCATTTGGAAAGGGACGTGAATGAGGGGGAAACTATTTTAATTGGGGACTCTTTAGTGCGCCACATGGACAAAGAGTTCGTTAAACGGAATCCAACCAATAGGAGGAGGGTCTGTCTCCCAGGGGCCAGGGTTGACAGAGTTAGAGACGAAGTGGATAGGGTTGACGTTGCTTCCCGTCACTCAATGTTGGTGACGATGGTAGGAGGCAACGACTCGTATAGGCCCGATACGAGAGTGCCTGACCTTTTGGAGAGATATAGGGGGTTAATTAGGTCCCTGAAGGCGAGGTCAGATAGGTCTTTAGTTCTAGGTATTACCCCTAGGCACGGTTGGGTCTTAGAATTACGTCAAAACAATATTTTTGAATAACAAATTAGAAGAGATTTGTGCTGAGGAAAGTGTACCCTTCGTAAAGCTGTGGTCCGAATTCAATGATCCTAGCCTTTTTATAAAAGATGGGGTGCATTTTAATGAAATAGGTAATGCTAGGCTAGGTAGGTTAATAGACGAAAACGTGCGAAAGCTGTATAGGTCGAAGCCTTCTTTAAACGTTGTGGGTCCGGGAAACGCGGGCCCGACGTGATAAATAGTTTAAAACGCGGGCCCGTGGTAAAAAATAACTTAAACGTCTTTTATTGCAACGCGCGTAGTATTAGAAATAAATTAAATGAATTTAAGGCGGTAATTTATTCCGGCAACTATGATATAGTTGCTATCACTGAAACTTGGTTAAATACCGTGACTCGGGACTTGTTGGGGGAACTTGATATACCGGGTTTTAAAATCTTTACTAATGATAGGTTACATAGATTTGGAGGCGGCGTTTTGCTGTACATTCGTAATTCCCTTAGGGCTATCGAGGTTAAGTTAGATTTTCCGGCAGCAATTAATGCGATCTGTGTTGAAGTTAGGGCGCGTAGTATTAGTTTTAATTTTGTCGTTGTTTATAGACCTCCCGTTCAACCCCTCGATATAGATACTAGATTTTACTCACTTCTTGGTAATTTTATTGACAATCGGAATAGTATAATTGTCGGAGACTTTAACTGCCCTAATGTTAATTACGAGAATTTTACGGGTAATGAAGAGGGTTTGAGACTGGTTGAGTTTATGGACGATAACTTTTTACGACAGATAGTTACCGAACCAACGCGCGGTGATAATATCTTAGATTTGGTGATGACGAACGGCGAGAATATAGTCGAAGGTTTAGAAGTAGGCGAGAGTTTAGGATGTAGCGATCATCAAATTCTTAGGTTTAAGTTATTGATAGAAAACACCAGGATAGTAACGTAATAGAAGTCCCTGATTTTCGTAGGGCTAATTTTGATAGTTTTGCTGATAGGATGAGAGTAGTGGACTGGGATAACTTATTTATGGGTAATGACACAAATTTGCGTTGGGTGGCGTTTAAAGAAAGTTTTAGGAATATTGAAAGGGAGTTTATTCCTCGTAGGCCCAAGCGCGCTAGAAATCGTGGTAGGCCGAAGTGGTGGAGTAGGGAAATAGGAGAGTTATAAACGAGCGTAATAGAGCGTATAGACTTAGTAAGCGCAATGGCCAGGTAGCTAACTTTAATAGATATATCGAGCTTAGACGTCAGGTTAAAAGATCAGTTAGGAATGCCAAGCGTAATTTAGAGATACTTATAGCTGCGGATAGTAAACATAATCCAAAAAAGTTTTTTGAATACGTAATAATCGTAAGCCGGTAAAAAATAACATAGGCCCTCTAGTGGATGTTAATGGCGCTTTGGCTTCTGACGCTCAGGCGATGGCGGGTATTTTCAATAACTTTTTTGCGACAGTTTTTACCGTAGAAGACGTAAATAATGTCCCCGACGTGGACGATATCGTTCCATTTAGTAGCGAGACTATTTTAGATGAAATAACTGTTTACGAGGCTGAGATTGCGCATTATATCGATAGGCTAAAAGTTAGCAAGGCTCCAGGCCCTGACGCTTTTTATCCAGACATTTGAAAGATTTGAAAGAAGTTATCGTAGGCCCCTTAACGAAGATTTTAATCAGTCACTCGAAACGGGGATTATTCCTGAAGACTTAAATTAGCTAACGTCACGCCTATTTTTAAAAAAGGCGACCGCGCGGTAGCTAGCAATTATAGGCCCATTAGCTTAACGTCAATTGTCGGTAAACTTTTGGAATCCGTAGTTAGGGATCGTATTATCGATCACTTAGAAAGTAGAGATTTGATTAATAGTAGTCAGCACGGGTTTCGACGCCATAGGTCTTGTTTAACTAATTTGTTAGAATTTTATAACGAAATAGTGCGCGAATACGATAGGCATAGGGCAGCTGACGTTATTTATTTAGATTTTAAAAAGGCGTTCGATACAGTTCCGCATAGGAGACTAATTGCGAAGGTTAAAGCGCACGGTATACGCGGTCAGGTAGCTAACTGGTTAGAAGAATGGCTTCGTGCTAGGGACAGAGGGTCGTAGTTAATGGTAGTGAATCGGGGTGGTTAGATGTAGGTAGCGGTGTCCCACAGGGTTCAGTGTTAGGCCCATTGCTATTCGTAATTTACATTAACGACATAGATGTAGGATTGACTAGTAACGTGTCAAAATTCGCGGACGATACTAAAATAGGCGGTAAGGTTGTTAACGAGGACGATAGAAATAGGATCCAAGACGATGTAGATAGGATTATGGAGTGGACGGATAAGTGGCAGATGCAATTTAACGTAGATAAATGTAAAGTTTTGCATATAGGTTCTCGCAACAATAATTACGCGTACACGATGGATGATAGGGAGTTAGCGAGCGTTGACGAGGAAGTAGATTTAGGCGTACGCGTAACTAAAGATTTAAAGGTTAGGAACCAGTGCCTGGAGTCTTGCGCAAAAGCTAATAGGATGTTAGGCTTCATAGCGCGTAATTTCGAATTTAAATCGAAGGATATTATATTGCCCCTTTACAAGTCCCTAGTCAGGCCTCATTTAGAATATGCCGTTCAGTTTTGGTGCCCGTACTTGCGTGAGGATATTGATAGGTTAGAAAGGGTTCAGCGTCGTGCCACGAAACTTATTCCGTCATTGCGCAATAAGCCTTATGAAGATAGGATTAAAGTGTTAGACTGTATTCACTCGAAACTAGGAGATTAAGGGGGGAGCTTATTGAAGTTTTCAAAATCGTTAATAACATCGATAACGTAAATTTTGACAAATTGTTCACTTTCGATAATAGTAATACTCGCAATAACGGATTTAAGTTGCGTGGCAGCGTTTATTACTAATATCGCTAAAAACTTCTTTACGTTTAAAGTAATTGATAAATGGAATAATCTTCCCGCGTCAGTCGTTCATTCTACCAGCGTTAATATGTTTAAGAACCGTCTTGACAGACATTTTAAAGGTATTAACGTTGTTTAATTTAAAAAAACAAAGTTAGCAACAGAAGCTCTGGTGGTGGTGCTCGAGGATGAGTCTGTTGACGATGAATGCCAGCTTGTGACATGCCAGCGTGTGATGCCAGCAATAAAATTATAAAAAAAAAAAAAAAAAAAATTAGACTAACACGAATGTAGATGTAGCTCATAGCGTAAACTAACCCACTTTTTGTTTAACTTTACCTTTTTTTTTTTTTTTCCTCTCCTTACTTTGCATGTCTAACTCTTTTCTTGCATGTTTGTAGTTTGCATGGTATGACAGTGAGTTAAGACTGTGTTTGCATGGTTTGTAAGCGTTCTTATTTTACTTCTTTTCATCTTTCACCCCTCTCCTATTCTCTCCGACTATTTTTCTGACTTGTCGGCAGTGGCCGGCGGATGATGATGGTGAGACACTTTTCCTCTTTTTCTGAATGAATGTTAACCCACGAATGATAGGTGTTGCTCCTTACTTAACCCCTTATTCTCTTCTCTTCTCTTAACCCCCTACTCTTTCCTTTCTCTCGGGCTAGCCTTAGAGTGGATCTTAGGGTCTTTGTTAGCCTTAGCTTCTGTAGATCTGTAGATCATCATGCTAACAGACATAGACAGCGGAGTAAACAGCAATAGTATAGTAACATCCTTTGCAGACGATACAAAGATCAGCAGAAAAATCAGCGATGTACATGACGTGGAGGCCTTGCAGAGGGACACGAACAAAATATACAAATGGTCAGAAGACATGTCATTCAACGCCGAGAAATTTCAGCTCTTGAGATATGGTAGAAAAGAAGAACTTAGACTGCATATTATGCTCCAGATAGACAAGAAATTCAGAGAAGCATGAAAGCGATTGATCTCGGGGATAATAATGACAGATGATGCGAAATTCGAAACACAAATCAGATAGTGATAAATAAAGCAAAGAGAGTCGCCGGACAGGTTCTAAGAACGTTCAAGAGAAGGGACAGGACAGTAATGATTCCCCTGCTAAAAACACTGATTATACCAAAACTTGAATACTGCTCAGTTTTGACGTCCCCATATAAAAGGAAGAAACTAATAAACTAGAAGAAACGCAAAGGCATTTCACAGCCAAGATTGATGGCTGCAAAGACTCAACTACTGGGAAAGACTACGTAAACTAAATCTGTACTCACTGGAAAGAAGAGAAGAGAGGTACATCATAATCTACATATGGAAAATGATCGAAAAACTGGTACCAAACCTAAAACTAAACCCAATTACCATTCAAACAACACTGGAAAATAGGAAAGGCAGAATGTGTAGTGTTCCCAAATTAAAGGCCCGACAAGGGACCTCCTCAACCCTGAAGGAAAATAGCTTGGTTGTCAGGGGGCCCCAAGACTTCTCAACCAGCTTCCTAAGGACCTCAGAAACGTAACGGGGGTCAAAGTTGAAGTCTTCAAGAAAAGACTGGATGCCTGGTGCAGGACAGTACCAGATGAGCCGGGCGTGCCTGGCTATGTACGGTGGAGAGCGCAAGAAAGCAACTCGCTCCTCCACCAGGCCAGACCTAGAGGCGGGGCCACCAGCTTGACCTCCGTGTGAAGAGAGACCAACGCACGAAACAAGGTTCATAAGGTATGAGAGAAATAGCTTTTTCCGTTCTATGCATAACACTTTCCCTTACCTCTTAATGAGTGTTTTCCACGCAGGTAAAGGTATGTATGTTATTCGAGATTTCTATTTAGTTTTCCTTTTCTTATTTAAAATTATTCCATTTTTTTCAGAAGTTCTGAAAATAAAGAAATTCATTGAGACTATTTATCTTCAGAATTACTTATTTGTGATGTCGTAATCGTGATTACTTTATGGATCGAAGCTTATTGGACTCCAGTAATAATATCTGCGATTGTTTTAACATTACGTGAGATCTGAACCACGGAACTCTACATCACCTGAACGCGGAATACGGTCATTTATCCAACTACTGAACAGACTCAACGTTGCTCAACCTCGTTGATCTAACGCAGCGGTTCTCAAACTTTTTCACGGGACTTTCTGGATTTTCGAGAGAGAGAGAGAGAATTTTTACTTTCTTTACGACCGTGTGATTCGTGGCTGTTTGTTAATCATAAAATTTTAAAAGGGTTTCAGGACCCCTTCGCATACCCCCCCCCCCCCCCCCCCCCCCAAGATTTTCTCGTGTACCCCCAGTTTGAGAACCACTGCGCGATGTGGCCACGACGTAACCCTATTTGACTCCAATTTTAGTTATAATGACTAAGTAGTTTTTAAGATTTTTCACAGCTTCAGATAAAACACGTGCATTAATATATTTAAACTACGTTAGCCCATAAACGGCACAGGAACTTTTCCTACAATCCAACATCCAGTTCGATAAGTTAAATTTAATTATATCTCAAACTTTATAATAATAATTAACGTTCTTAAACCTTTAAAAAACTCGAGCGTTGAAACAAAATAAGACCAGAGCAGTTTATTTCCGTTTTTAGTATATTCATTACTGTTTAAAACGCTACAATTTACGCAAATTAAAATAAATTATAGTCAATAGAATGCTTAAGCATTAGGAGTGATTAGTACTTCGAAAGGTCCTTTATCGGACCTGCCCTGTGGTGCACATTAAGCTGTAGGTTTCTTCGATAAATTTTATTCGCAAACGAAACGAAGATTGGATTAAACTTTCTTAAAAGCACATTTGATGTATACAAAAAATTTCCCATAATTGGACAGTTAAAAGTCAAAGTAGTCTCTCCGCAAACTAGCGCTCGTAGCTCAGTGGTTAACAGCATAACATGGTTTCCCTGTAAGCCAAGTAAAGACACCGAGGCCGGAGGTTCGACTCCCTCTGGTGCTAGTAATACTAATACGGGAGTTAGCGCAATGAGACGTATTAGTCTGGCCTGAGCGTTCCTCACTGGTTTTTAATCGCCCCCCCCCCCCCCAATACATAAAAAAAGAATTTTAGCAGTTTTGCGGATAAACAAAAACAAACGCTTAATTTCAGACTCAACAGGTGCAAACATTATACAAGAGGTCCATAGAAGATTAAGATATAGTTGTCTGGAGCACTGACTAAGTAGGCCAGTGAATCACTGTGTATAAAGAACATACAATTGCCAATGCTTCCAGATTTATGAAATATATCGGAGACCAGTCCACTAACCATGGCTTCTATTATATCTTATTGACTGACTCACCAAGCCTAGTGATAAATCTAAATACAAAATTGCGAATGACACTGGCACAGTTAGGCACCTTATTGACTACAAACAGCATAATGACACTAGAAGGAGCACCATTTACAAATCTTGGCATCCTTAATAAACTCCTAAAAATATTACTATATGCAACATATAATTTCCTCAAATTATACATCATGTAGTTCCACCACAAATGAGCTGTACACATTGGAGTACAAAAAGTTTTGAACAAAATCACCTTAACATCTAATGTACACATGAAATTTTCTAACTAAAGTATTTCCCTGAGCATATAATTGTCTACATTGCCTTAGAATATCACAGTCATCTGAAAGACTATCCGTTAGTATGTGGCCAAGATACTTAGTCTGGGTTACTTCTGACAGCACCATACCATTCATTTGAAATTCAGGAAATTTTATATACTTGTAGGCCTTGGACCTCAATCATAACATGACATGACTTATCAGGATTATATTTTATGTCGTTATCCTTCCCATACCTTTCACACCTTCAAAAGTGTGCCGAGCCCCTTTACAGATGGAGAAATAAGAACTAGATCATCTGCATACATCAGATGATTAACAATCATTGTACCAATATAGCAGCCTATTTTACAGGTGTTCAGCACAACAGATAGATTATCCATATAAACATTGAATAAGTAGGGAGATAGTATCCCTCCCTGCCTGACACCATTGGTCACAGGAATGGCTCTGAATTAACCCCAACCCATCTTACAATCATTGTCTGGTGATTATACCAGAATATTAATATACGGACCAAGTAACCATGTACAAGTTTCATGAATAACACTGGTATACATCAATTTTGCTGTCAAGGGTTTTGTAAGTGATTCTTATAGAGTTTTTCCTGCTGATTTCGAATCTGCAATCCGTTTTTCTCAATCAGCTCAGGTTATCCGGCTATGGCCTCGTAAGTAAAATAGAATTTTCCGTGATTTGTCAAAGTGGAATTGGAACAGTAACATCTATCATCACTTGTTTCACTTGTATAATATCTTTTTTTACTTTTCAGGCATATAGATAAAATATTTCATAATGAATAGAGCGTGTAAAAATGATCCCAATAGATTCTGCTACATATGTGGGACGGTTACCATGCCAAATAACCAGTCCCAAATCACTAAATTTGTGAAGACAATGTATAGAGCATACTTTGGAATTAAGCTAGGGGACCAGGACAAAAATTTCGCCCCTCATATGTGCTGCAAGACGTGCATTGAAAATTTGAGAAGATGGAGCAAAGGCAGAGCGAAATCTTTGCCTTTTGGAATTCCCATGATTTGGAGAGAAGGAAAGGATCACGTGACAGATTGCTATTTCTGCATGACAAACCTCCAAGGTGGGCTTATAAATTTATTTTTCTTAAATATTTTGAAATCCTCGTATGAAACTTGACATAATATTCACCATAATGTAATATTCACCATATATAGCATAATATTCACCATAATGGTAATCATACATTTACATACACATATTGTTATAGAAAATACATTTACACATACATATTGTTATACAAGTTACATTTACATATACAATGATTGTATATTTTCTTTCTTTTTCATTCATATTGTCCCCGAAGGGACAATATGAATGAAAAAAAGAAAATATACAGACTCCATCGACCTATTTCATATCTTACAGACCGCAGCCTTCCCTCACGAGCCGCCACTGTCTGAATGCTTATTCTATTTCATATGCAAGTTTTATATCCATGTTTGTGTGTTTCTATTTTCAGGAGTTAACAAGAAGAATAAACACGTTGCTGTATACCCTGACATTCCTTCTGCTATGAGACCTGTACCCCATGGTCCTGGAATTCCAATACCCGACCCACCTCAAACCCTGGACTTCGATGATTCTGATGATGAATCAATGACCAATGCCAATGACCAGTCCCAGTCGTATATACCTCAAAATACCGCTTCAAATGAGCCGAGGCCTCTCAACCAGGCCAAACTTAATGATCTTACCAGGGATTTAGGACTTTCCAAATTAGCTGCCGAGATCTTGGGCTCACGACTTCGAGAGGACAACTTGCTGGCTCCGGGAACAACATTCTCCTGGTATAGGAAACGAGAGGAAGAATTCCGCAAGTTTTTTGCAGTGCACGAAAATACCTCTTCCTTAGTGTACTGCTGCAATGTTGAGGGGCTAATCGAATTCTTGGGCCTGCCATATAACGCATCAGAATGGAGGCTATTTATAGACTCGTCTAAACGAAGTTTGAAAGCAGTACTTCTCAACATTGGGAATAGGGTTGCATCAGTCCCTGTAGCACATTCCGTACAACTTACTGAGAGCTACGATAACATGAAAATTTTACTGGATGCTCTCGTAACGACCAACATAACTGGAGGGTCTGTGGAGATTTGAAGGTAATACTAATATCATAAGTAAACTATTGCTATTGACTATGTTGTTTTTCCAAAGGTTATTTGAGAGCGTATAAGAACACTTAACTTCCCCACAGAAGTGATACAGTCCAATGCATAGATTTTTTTATCTGATAGAACAAATTCTCTAAATTCTTTAAATATTTTCATTTTTTTTCAGATTGTGGCATTTGTATTGGGAATGCATGGGGGATACACGAAATACCCATGTTTCCTCTGCAAATGGGATAGCCGAGCGGATGAGAAGCACTATGCACAGCGTGAATGGGCATCCAGAGAGAATTTTGAACCTGGGTCGTATAATGTCGTTTCAGTGCCCCTTGTAGCACCAACAAAAATTTTGCTCCTACCACTTCATATTAAGCTGGGCTTGATGAAAAATTTCATCAAATCAATGAATAAGGAGGGTTCAGCATTCCGATATCTCGAGAGTAAATTTCCTCATATATCTGATGCTAAACTAAATGCTGGGGTTTTTGATGGTCCTCAAATTCGAACTTTGATCAAGGATACTCAGTTCGAAAACGCAATGACTCCAACTGAGAAGAATGCCTGGCAGGCATTCAAATCAGTTGTCACTGATTTTCTTGGCAAGCGTAGAAGTCCAGAATACGAGTCCGTTGTCGAAAACTTGATGGAAGCTTTCAAAGCTCATGGGTCGCGCATGTCCATAAAAATGCACTTTTTGTGGTCCCACTTGGACTATTTTCCTGAAAATTGCGGGGATTATAGTGAGGAACAGGGTGAACGATTTCACTAAGATATCAAAATAATGGAAGAGAGGTACCAGGGAAACTGGGATATCAATATGCTGGCGGACTATTGCTGGTGTTTGAAGCGAGACGTGCCCGAAGAAAAACACAGACGGAAAGCCAAAAAAACTTCATTCCTTCCTCAATAAACTTTTTTCCATATTCATTGTATGAATAAAAGTATTTATTCACACAATGTTTTCATTTTTCACGAGTGTTCTTATAATATTACTCGTATCTACAGTGTTTAAGCTAAAAAAATCAATAAATTTGGGGATAAAATTGGACTTATAATAAATGGCCAATAGAGAAAAAACCTGACCTGATTGAGGAAAACCAATGTCATTTTTTAATTCAGCATGGTCGAATTATATAATATGAGTTGAAAAAATCCTCATAGCAGACAAAAAAATTTCATATGCATACCAGTGTAATTTGTCATAATTAACACGATCAAATGCTTTAGAGGCATCCAAGAAACACAAAAATACATTAGCATCTTGAGTTTGGTATTTATAGACCATTTCCTTCAACGCGCACGCGCGCACGCACACACACACACACACAAGTACTGTGTTTCTTTTGGATCAATCCCAGAATAGGCACCTGAAATCATTTTTAGGTGCTTAATTAATCTGGGATTGAAGCAAAACACAGGTGCTTAATCTGGGATTGAGGAGAAAAAAATATAAACAGTTTTTAGAGATAATTTCATTGTTTTTATCAATATTTGAAAAAATCAACTCTAACCTAACCTAACGTGGCAAGATAGATTTGCTTCAGATGGATTCAGAAACATTCTGGTTCATATTGCAGGAATTTATATCTAAAATTTTTCTTTATTCATTAAACCACTTTAAACCTTTTATAACTTTGCCTTTATTACATTTGTAATAAACTTTGTATAAACAATAAATTTTGTAATCATCAGGTTTTTTTTTATTTAATTCCTTGCAAGGTGCCTATTCTGGGATTGAGGTTGAACGCAGGTGCTTCATCTGGGATTGAGGTACATCAGGTGCCTATTCTGGGATTGACCCTTTCTTTTTGAAACCAAATTGGTTATCACTAGTACACAGGTAACATTCAAGTCTATTAATAAGTATATATTCAAACACCTTAGACATAATACTGGCCAAGGCTATTGGCCTATAGTTATCTTTACTGTTCATTTTACCCTTTTTATCTTTTAGTACTGGGCCACTGGCACCAAAACAACGGATAACAATGTATCCGGCAAAACACCATGCATAAGTAAACCTGTAAAGCACAAAACTAACAGAGGCACTAATCTGTCACTACTAAATTTCAGATGCTCAGCAGAAATACCATCAATACCACATGATTTGTTACAATTTTATGGCCTGTTTAATCTCAAATACACTAACTCTTATATCTGGACTATAGGTAGCATCACAATTAACATTATTGTTCTTATGCACAGAGTTGAATAACTCACCATAGTATTCCTTCCATAATTTGACTATATTCTCAGTCCCAGTTACATTTTCAATATTAGCAGGGAGACACATTGCACTATTATTCATTGTTTTTAATTCATCCCAAAAGTTTCTTGGATTCCTACTGGCAAGCTTTCTAGCCAGAGCATCCCTGCTAAACTCATTATTTTTTTATATATCTTAATGCATACTTGAACCTGGCATTAGTCCTCTGTTTTTGTTGTAATACAGGGCCTTGCCTTGACTTTCCTTATTCACACCACATTAATAAAGCATCTCTTGATGCATTGTGAAGTTCAGCCACAATCGCTCCAGCCAGGTCTACATGTATAATTTTTTCTTCTAAAGGTATTTAAGTCTAGGTTAGCATTATTGAGAGGGAAGACAATTTGTTCATACACGTCTTTATATACCAAAATACGCGTTTGAATTCTACAGTTTACATCCTGACAAGCTAGAGCATCATTAGGGATAGATATATTACTTAGCAATACATCAGACTTATTAAAATACTGTTGTTTGCCCTCATCATCAACTTTGGACCAGGCTAACTTTGCTTAGAATATAACGCAAACAATAGAAAATGCGAGCACGTTCGTCTAGCATGGGGTCTAGTCTATAACTAACTGTACCAACTTGGTACAGTTAGTTATAGACTAGACAATACCCTACCCTAATCTTAATTCATGGCTGATAAGCTAAAGATGTACGGTTTGGTTGAATAAATTGAAAAGTAATGTTATTTGTGCCGTAGGCGGGAGAAAATTTCTGTACTTTTTAAAATGGTTGGAAGGCAAAGTATTTTTTTCATATTTTTGCTCACTGAGGGGGGGGCCCCATGGAGGGGGAGGGGAAGGGCCCTTGTGCCAGGGCACAATGGCCAGTCCACCGCTGTGAATGGGTATTTTACTATTTTTAATTTCGTATTCACAAAATATACTATTTTCGAAATTATTCTATAATGGGTAGCCTACTACTTATCATTCCGGATCCCGACGTATATTCCAACTAAAATAACCTTTCTGGGTCCCAACACATATTTCGTGATATTTTCGTTTAAATTAACGAAAATATCACGACTTAACCTAACCAATCGTCAAGAGCGTACAGTTGACCTATCCGGGCAGTCAATTTTCATGTAGGTTTCGACTAATTTTAAGTAACTTATCAAGAATGCGTGTTAGTTATAGCTACCGCAAAATTTAAAACTGGAGTAACAGATCGATGTTACCGAGTAGTCACTTGGACGAATTTATGTGGAGACATGTTTAAGGACGATCCATTCAACAAAATATTAGAACATATAGCTTTGTGGTATCCAACGCCATAAGCGATTATATAATATATGTTGCTGAAGTTAATTTACGGTTTTTGATTTGAGACCCGGAAAGGTAAGGTTGGGTCATTGTCGGACCTGGAAAGGTAAGTAGTACCCCATAATGTACATCTTCCTAAATTCGTAGTTTATAGGCATCCTTCAAATTTTCATTGCACATGCATAAAAGTTACACCGTTGGATTGGAAATTTGTTTATGAACGTTGTGAGGTGGAAAAAGAACCTAACCTAACTCGGGCAACATGCTTAATGCTTCGAGGTCCGATGCTAGTGTCTCCGAACAACTGATACATTGAGAAAACAGACATCTATATTATAATGGAGGTAAATGCGATATATATATGTAACCAAAAAAAATTTCTAAACTTTAAAATGCATTTCGCTGCTGTTCTTTTGTATAATGTTAAAGTAAATCCTATTGAACATTATATTGCTATAACTGTAGAAAAATGAAAATTTGAAGCTAAAATATATATCTCAATTACCTCCATTATAATATAGATTTACCGAAAGTGTGTGTGTGTGTGTGTGTGTGTGTTCCGCAGAAAAAACTTACGTTTCTGAACCGATTTCGATCAAACTTCGTATGGTGGATCGGGGTGAAGAGTAATGAACGAAAATACATGTGTGACCAGCCCCCACCCCTCCCCCCACCAATTACTAGGCGCGAAAGCCCCAGCACCGCGATAAAACTATAGAAAAGAAGGAGGCAGCCATGGAAATCTTGAGCGTCACATTGTGTCAAGAAGATTTGTGAAGCTTAAGATTTTCATGATTATAGTCTTATTGACAAAATAATTGAACCTCCAGTAATTGGGGGACCGCAGGCTCCCCAGTTACTGTCAATTCATTTATTTGGTTAATAAAACTATAGAAAAGAACGCAATCATGAAAATCTAAAGCTTCACAAATCTTGATACAATGAGCTCAAATGTGAAGCTTAAGATTTTCATGATTGCGTTCTTTTCTAGTTTTATTGACCAAGTAATTGAACCGACAGTAATTGGAGCGCCGCAGGCACCCCCAATTACTGAGGCCCAAGGTGAGAGGGATAGGAATGATGTTCAAAATAAAATGCGCCGTAGGCCCACAATTCGATTCGGTTTGGGCCGAATGCCCAAGTACCGCAGATCTAGCGAAATCGGGGCGTAGCACCGATCTTTTGCTGAAAGTCCTCACAGAAAATGAAATGGAGTATTTGTTGACAATTATGTCCACAAGGAGATTCTTCAGTAATGAAATAAAGATAAGTTTATGATGAAGTGTTCTTTTTTATATTTTATAACAGGAAATAATACATTGAGGTAAGAAAATTCATTTCCCAGATGAAGTAATTGGCCGAGGGCTCCAAGCCTTCCGCAGGAAATAGCAAAAACCGCCCGTAGGGCAGTATTTTTGCTAGTAATAATAACAGAACCTATTACCTACTACTATTAATTTCCTGGATTATAGAGATGTTTCGTGGTTCAGAAAAATCCTAAAAAAATATGCGCGGGGACCAAACATCCCCCAAAAATATCGGAGCATCCGAAGATCAGGGCCCCCATATATTCCTGTTTTTTGCTTTACAGTACCAATATAATAAGTTAAATTGAATGCCCGGTTAGGTCAACTGTACGCCCTTGACGATTGGTTAGGTTAAGTAGTGATATTTTCGTTAGTTTTAATGAAGCTATCATTTGGTAATTGAAGCTGGGGGCGCTGATCTTCAGGTGATCCAAAATATCCTAACATGTTTTTCCACACTTTGGTAAATCTCTAGGAGCGCTCCATTTTTTCAATATTAAACATACACTCATAAAACATATACCATTTGAAAGCTCACATTTTTCTGAGTCTAAAAATGTAGTAATCCAAAAGTATCAATAGCAAATAAAAAGTAACTAGGTTTAAATATAAAACCCTATATCGATCAATTTGTGATGAGTGATCTTTACGGAGGCTCCGCCCCCGTACCCCCGAGACCTAAATTATACAAATGATAATGTAATAACATTCATGTTAGTGTTACGCTAACCTAACCTTACCAAAAATACAATCTTACAACACAGACTGAAGATTTATAACTTAGGCAACCTTTATAATGTAGTTAATGACGTCACGCGTCAAACAATTAATTAAACCTAGTTACTTTTTATTTGCTATTGATACTTTTGGATTACTACATTTTTAGACTCAGAAAAATGTGAGCTTTCAAATGGTGTGTGTTTTATGAGTGTTTGTTTAATATTGAAAAATGGAGCGCTCCTAGAGATTATCCCACACTTTGGGTATTTAAAACTATTTAAACTTAATTTATGCCCAATACAAAATTCCAATACACTCGTAAAATGATCATAAAATTGTAAAGTTGAATTATACCAAAATTACAACCTTGGTATGAATTAATGTTGTCAAACTCCATATTTTAAACTTTTTAAAACACAAAGACACACCACACCTTTCCCTTGCAATGTCAAAAATGTGACTAATTTTAGCACGAAGAATGAAATGTTACATTACTGATAAGTTGGAAACGGAAACCTAAAAGCTTAGATTGGCTCTTGATACAGACGATGGATGTCAAAAATATATTAAAATATATTCTTTTATTTATAAAGTACACAAAATTATAAAATTTCCACTCCTCACTCTTCATAAATAAACTATTGCCCATCCAATCATATAATATTTATGCATATACGTTCATAGAATAGAATAACCTTTATTAATAATAAAATAAATACAGTAGTCTTTTTACAATTTACAATTTTTACAATGACATAAGTAATTGTGAAGCTCGACTATTTATTTTTTTTATTTTTAATTTGGCCCTTAAGCTTTAGGCTTTACTGGGCTCTTATTAAAAATAAGCAGCTAGCCGTTATAAATTAATAATAATAAAATAAATAAATAAGTAAATAAGTATTATTAATAGTTGCGTATGAAGAGGACGCCTCCAAAATAGGAATTAACTTATATTTGAATTTAACGACAATTTTAAATTTCGGACCTTTTCCGTTCTATGGGCACCATTGAAATGAGAAAAATTCATATTTTTTAAACTTATTTTAACGTTTTATTAATAATCATTAAATTTTGAATAGGAGAAATTTAATTTATTTAATTTAACATCTATGAACATAACTAAAAACAAAAAATATTTGTAGTTTCTTCAAAAATTTGAAGATTACATTATCATTAGCAGAGCTGGGCACTTGCGTTTTTTTTTGCGGTACTGCGGTACTGCGGTACTACCGCACTACCAAACCGGTACCGCATAACGCAGTACCGCAAAAAATGCGGTAGCGGTACTGCTGTACTTTCAGCGATCCTTTGCGGTACTGCGTTATGCGGTACCGGTTTGGTAGTGCGGTAGTACCGCAACCGCAAAAAAAACGCAAGTGCCCAGCTCTGATTATTCATTAGTCATACCTAACCTAACCTAACTTAACATAGCCTAACCTAACCTCGTTGGTGCCCATAGAACGGAAAAGCCCCTAAACTTCTAACTGTTTGGTTTTCAAATTTCATAAAAGTATTTTCATTCTGGTTTTAAAATCACGTTTATTACTTCAGTTGAAGAACTGTTGATGGAAGGCACGAGAAAAAAGTCTTTTACGTCACTGGGAAGCAGACAGAAAAGATACGTCTTCCGAAGGAGATACTACTGAAACTCTAAAGGTAAGAGAAATCTACGTTACAAAATGGTTGTTTGGTTGTTCCACTTTACGTCAACCATGAAGGGTCATTGAGACAGGCGGTAACTCCGTCAACAGGGATAAATAAGTCCCCTTTAAAAAGAGAACTGGGTCGATCCAAATATATTACGCGCAGCTGGTCATCATTGCACCCACACTTCTCAGAAAGGCTTGGAACAGTAGGACAGTCCATAGCTGGGTTTTACTTTCGAAGAAAGTATAGACTTTGTTTTCGCTTTTCCTCTCTACTCCATTGTTTTCGCTTTTCCTCGTCTACTCCATTGTTTCTCAAACATCTTAAACACGAGCCTAATTTGTATATTATAAACAATACTGAAGCCTCATCTAATCATACGTCTTTATATAATGTTCATATCATATACATTATGGGAGGTGCTGAAGACAATAGCTGTACCCTAAGCGTGTGCTCCGTTAAAATTAACATTGCTGGAGAAAGCATGAATACAGAGAACGGCTTCTCGTAAAATATTTTCCCTGTAAGAAAGAAAATAAAATGTGGAAAAACATTTATGTTTATCTGATTACATGAAGCTTCAGCTGAAACTCCTTCGCGCCTCACAATTTGAGAAGCACTGGTCTACACCAACTGTTTCTTGGTAAGTGGTTGGTTGTTGGTGGGGGGACCTACAATTTTAAGTGGGATCCGAACTGCTACATAATCTGGACTCGGGGGATAGTTCTTCATTCACCTTCTTTCTCTCTAGACCCGTCAATCCGAGTGGGGTGTATTGTAATCGTTGAAGATTTTGCTTGAATCTGATCACACTCTGTTTCTAATATCATTCCCACTGATATTATTCACAGTTCGATAGAATTCTCACTGAATTTAGGGTAATAAGGGAATAAATTACTCTCCTGGGTATTTGGATGTTTACTTTTTGTTCCTCCATGGTGCATGACAGTGACTTATAAATTACAGACTTCAGGTAACCCTACAAAAGTGAAAATTCGAGGAGTATGCCAACGTCTCTACTTGAATGTTATGCAGTGTCCGTAGTAGTTTATGTAAGAGAATTTATATATATATATATATATTTATATATATATATATATAAACGGCTTCACAGCCGGTAGTCTGAACATTTACTGAATTAATAAATATTCCTCATGATGAACGTTTTTTGGCTTACCCTGTATATGATAGAATTATATTCCGTGTTTTAGTATAGACATATTCAGAGAAATTCCTTTATACCTTTACTACTGACAACTTAAAAATACTACTCTTGAAACATAGCTTCAGAAGAAAGTTGGACTAGTGAAACAAAATTTATAAAAATAAGAAAAAATTACTAATTGGCAATATTTATTTTTTTTTTAAATTTCTGGTGACGCTATAAAATTTCAGAGGAATATTTTGTGAAACTATACATAAAGTTTGGGTCAAAAAACCCCCCGTCATAACTGTAAACGTAAGTTTCAAAATGACCTTTTTTAAAGGATTCTAAATCGTGTTTTGTCATATCATATTTGGTTTAAAATAAAACTGGGGAATGAAAATAATGAAAAGCAGCGACAAGGTTTTTGTTTTTTTCATATTTATTATTTAATTCACATATATTTGTAGGGGGTAGTTTCAATAAAACTCCGAATTCAACTAAGTGTTCTATTGGTAAAAGAGCAATTCCGGAAGTTTATCATCATTATAAGCCTACAATATAAATTAGAATATACTTTATTTATGTAAAAATAATTAATTTTAAAAAAGCATATTCTAACAATCTCCTGCCAATCATTTTCATTCAGTTTTAACACTTATGTATACCAACCATCTTCAACCAGACTATTATAACTAAGGGGTTCCTCTGCTCTGCCACGCAAATACCTTTTTAAAAAAGTGTCCGCTGGCTCCTTCTCCTCCGGTTTTACGCCTACAACTATGTACAATCCTGAAATAACAGTTCCTAAAGAGAATAACATTTTAACCTCCTTCTCACGTAAGTCTGTATTGCTTTGTACAATGTACATAGGCCTATTCATTCAAAATTTGTCAATGTAATGTTAGGACCTTTGAAGATCATAAATAAAACTAGGGGACACCTTCAATGAAGTACCGTATATGAAATTTTAGAGTTAGCTCATAAACCAAACTTTCAAAAATAATTTTCTTTTTAATTAGCATATAGTTGTTAAAATCTAAATTCGAGTTGTATCATATATATATATATATATATATATATATATATATATATATATATATATATTGTGTGTGTGTGTGTGTATTTCATTGAACACAATAGAATACAGTATGAATAGATATCTTGGTTATCAAAATATAAACCCCTTAAAATAAATAAACTTTAAACCAATATACAAATGATATGACTGAAAATATAATTTTAATCCTTGATCAAAAGGATATACTCTGTAAGACAATGTAGACATATCTCCTAAATAATAAATTATTTAAGTGATTATATATATATATATATATATATATATATATATATATATATATATATATTTACGGAATAGTAAAAGAATGATGTCTAAAAATGTTTGTCACTTTCACAAAAATCTAAACCTACCGGGACCTGTACAATACATTTCCCACCAATATGTGTATTCAGAACACTGGGTTAGAGATTGTGAATTGTCCAATCAGGGACCATGTTTTGTTTCCTCGAAAGGCTGACCAATCAGAAGAGGGAAAACATCTTTACACCTTAAACCTGATACTATTTCGTTATATAATAATAATAATAATAATAATTTTAATCTACCACCTTTACAATTATCCCTGTCCCGCAATATATGAGGAGGGGTATTCAGATCTTCTAGCCTGACGAATTTATCAATATAGTACTAGTAGGACCCAGTGGACGAAAAAAAAATAAAAAAATAGTGACCTTTGGTTGTGTTTTTATTATAACAGAGTTTCGTTCTCTTTTCAGGTTTTGTGCGAAGGTTCACCAAAGTGAGTCAGTCAATGAAGTCAAGAAAAATGGAGAAACGTTTATCCTGCTCATCCAAGTACTGTACTCTTCCACCGCTGTAATCAGGTCCTCCTCCTCCTCCTCATCGTTATCAAAACTTTCAAATTTGAGAACAGGTAGAAGTAGTCTGAGAGAGTCAAATCTGGCGAATAGGCAGGACAAAAGTTGTCCGAATTTACTTGAATCCGCCTCAAACGTTCTGCGCAAATGGGTCTCAATCTTCTCCATTTCTCTTGACTTCGTTGACTGATTCTCTTTAGCGAACCTTCGCACAAAATCTGAAAAGAGAAGTAAGACGCTATATTACAATCAAAGCACAACTAAAGGTCACTACTTTTGTCTGTTACAGCCAGTGGGTCTTGCCATATCGATAAATACGCCAGACAAAAACTTTCTGAACACCCTTCGAAATAATAATAATAATAATAATAATAATAATAATAATAATAAATATATATATATATATATATATATAATTTCGTTGTTTACGTATGAAGATCATGTAATTTTAAAAATAAACTAATTATGAATCTAATCTGGTTTTATTTACAAAAGCTGACATTTTAATGAGCAATTTGAATTTATAATTTAAGAATAAATAACCTTATTAATTAAAAAAAAAATATATATATATATATATATATATATATATATATATATATTATGATCGTAGATTCTATACACATTTGAAAGGCTAAGTCACGATTTATTTATAAAAAAATTAAAAATTATTCTTTACTGAATGTAACTGAAATGGAACAAACTTAAAAAAAATTACAGGGTGATCCGAAAAAAAGGTGTACCCCCCCAAATATTTATAGAAGTTATTTCTGGGAACGCCTCTTGTTTTTAGATCTCCCTGTATTATGATATGGTATATACGAAGATTCATTATGTACACTATATCACATACAATTAGATATTGAGTCATAATATTAGTTACAAAATTTGCTAACATTTATGACATAGAATTCACAAACTCATATATTTTTTAAACGTCATTATTTGTTTCCAGGTTTTGAGGTTATTTGGAGTTCAGTTGGAGGTCAGTTTGAGGTTATACAAAAATATTTTTAATCTGAGAACATGTAAAGAGCATTAGAGATACGTGGCACCTGAAACCAGCTTTGACCCTGGCGTGTACAAGAGTTTTGTTTCAGAGTTTCTGGTAACGGAATTGGTAAGTCTGGAAGTAGGTCTTCCTTCGTCAGAAACGTTTACCAGCCTGCCATTAGCGACTGATGACGTATTTCTGGGATAAGGAGGAGGTAGTGGGATAGGGCTCCACGCTCCCGACGAAGGGGAGCTGTAGGGAGAACGTTTAGGGGAAGAATAGATCGTAGTTGAACCGTTGGCAATGAGCGGCGTTTTGGATAAGCCTAAATTTCCAAGATGGCCGTTATGTTGCGGAGAAAGGTGATGGTTTCTCTGCATTCCGTACGTATGGGAGGCCCTCCTTAGGGAAGAATAGTCCGGAGACGTAGATCCAACATACTTCTGAGGGGATGTTGTTAGCAAGGATGTTTGGGTCATTGTACGTCTGCCAAGTTCATCCATTGGGAAATTAACGTTGGTCTGAGATTGACTCCTGCACGACAAATAGTCGTCTTCAAACGTGACCTAAATTTAAATATGACTAAATATAATAACAAATATAATAAAAAGTAAATATAATTTATATATATAGGGTGAACCAAATGTAGGTGGACAGTAAATGATAACGTTTATTTTGAGAATACATATTTAATTTTTTTGTATACTATAATACAAAATAAAATTTAAATAAATTTAGTTATAATATTTAATATAATAAAACACAAACACCATAGTTATAATGAACACCATAGTTATAATATAATATAACACAAACCGTATTCAACCTACTGTCCACCTACTTTTGGTTCACCGTGTATTTAAAAAACACAAATTTCAACTGAATTTTTTTTGATTTTGGTGATGAAGAAGCGAAAAATATTTCTGTTAATTCAAAATTTAATTTAATATTTGTTATACCTTTGCTGAAACAAAATTTATAATACATTTCTGTAATCTGATCTTCTTTTTATTATTTTTTAAAACTTTTGTATTCCACTAAAAGTTCTTTGGCTACGAAATACGTTCACACTGACGTTCTAATATACGCCTTATATGTAGAAGATATCTATTTATTTATCCCGATACCTATCTCTCTATCTATCTATCTGCGTGTGTGTGTGTGTGTGTGTGTGTGTGTGTGTGTGTGTGTGTGTGTGTACACAAGAACACACAACATTCGAATCAGAAAATAGTAATTGATTACCATAAAATTTACCTGTTCCGAATGAATTTTGTGGTCGATTTCGCCGCTAAGCGAGTGCAACAATGAACTCCCAGAAATGGTCTCCTGTTGGTAAGATTTCCGCCTGTCTATCGAGTATTGTCTATTGGAATGCAAAGGGGAGATCCGCAGTCCGGGCTGTGAGACACCTAAGGTAGCATTTTCCTCGATAAGTTTCGTCTCTGCAGGGACATTGTACATGTGGCTCTCACTCGTTTGAGTCACTTCGGGTAAAGCCTTCTCAGGTCTCGTTGAAGAGTCTGAGGCATCATCAAAAAAACGATATAAGTAACATTTTTAGGTACAAAATACGTTTTCTCTGAAGTCTGCTGAAAATTTATTACGTCCTATTAGTCATTTTGCAGAGATTAAAAATATGGCTCTTCTTTACTAAAATTCGTTAAGTACAGTCGTTTCAAAGAGTCCTGTCATAAACTACGTGATTATTACTAATATTGAACGGTATAAGACGCGTGGAATTTCATAACAGGATTTTTTTTTTTCCATCGACTGTCCATACACAAACGAGGAACGTATATTTCCTACAGATATGGTCAGTGGAAAATACTACAGGGATTCTAAGCGAGTTCACTAGTACAGTTTCGGTAAAAAATTCGCCTAGAATATAAAATTTCTAAAAGGCATAAAAAATTAATAATTGGTAAAATTACGTTTTTCTTTGGATATTTTTTATTCTTTTCATTGACAGTAAAATAATATTTCAAAAACCAAATCAAATCTTTACTGATTAGTAATTTTTTATGCTTTTAACAAATTTCATGTTTGTTGGCAAACTTTTTTTTTTTTTCAAAACTGCAGTTACCGAAAGTAATTGATTAGTAAATTACACTCTATCCTACTTTTCATTTCTACAGTACCATCTCTTACCATGGGACTACGTGGGACCCTCCCCATTTTACCAGCCCCGTCAATCAAACCTTTTAATTAACAATGATTTATTATTTTCATTTAACAAAATGCCACGAAATTTATTAAATAATTAAATCAAAGTTGATTAAAATCGAATTAAATCTCAGCATCGTAAAGGGGAGAAATGTGCACATTTACCATTTAATTTACTACTTATTTTTTCTGTAAAATAGATTAGTTTTAATAAAATAAGTAACAAATAAAAATACTCTCTGTCTGTCTGTCTGTCTGTGTGTGTGTGTGTGTATGTGTGTGTGTGTGTGTGTGTGTCGTCCGTCTCTCGTTCCCTTGATCTTAAAATCGAAAAGTAAAATCAATTTAAAGCGAAATTTTATCTTTACATTCGAAAGTTGTTTCATTTTGGGGGAGAATTCTCGCATTTACAGTTGTAAAAAAAGATTGGTCCAAAAACATTTGTGTGAAAGAAGTGGCGTCGATCGCGAAACGTTCGAGAGTAAATGGTCGCTCAGAAACCGGAATTTATTTCGGGTTTAAAAGCACACGCGTTTCATATATCGTATTTACAAGAACCCTTTCCCACACCATTAATCCATATAACCCTTCAATATATATATATATATATATATACTGTATATGGGCCTTTTGTTAACAAACATAAAATGTGTAAATTACCTTAAGTTGAATCGGAGAACAGTATAATTTTATACATTTAAAGCTTATGAAATCGTAATTATTTCTCTAAAAAAGAAACGGACAATTTCTTTGCAAGAGGATAAATGTGGCATTCACTCACTGCTTTGAACCATTCTTAACATTTACTTAAGTAACTATTTCAAAAATACGAAACAGTATAATGAAAATAGCTGTTAAAATGGGCGAGTGTTTATTTTACGTGTTTGGTCCCGAGTTGGGAATAATTTTTTTAACGAGTATGAACGACTTTTACGCTTCGGAATTTCGCTGAAAAACAAAGTTTACCTAAATCATTTTCATTATTAAGAGCATCCACGCTTATACAGGCGTTCAAATGCGCGGGATGGTGCGCGCAGTAACGTAATAATGTCTAGAATCCTTTTTTCTGGTTTCTTTTCTCTATAATAACAGTGTTCAGCGATTAATTATATCACTGGGAACAAAAAAAAAATTTTTCTTGGTGCCTGAGATTTTAGACCTTATTCTCGATATTTTCATGCCACTGATTCAGAAAATATCATCCATTTTGTTCTAGCAGCTCTAGTTTTTGAGATATTGCATACGTCATTACCTACTTTATTACCCTTCTGGAACGGTATTATGAGTTGCTCGTAAATCTAAATGCATCTGTATAATTAAATTGTAGTTGGATTTTGCTGATTGCTGTTTTGCATGTGTATTGTACATGTACTAACGTGAATTCTTTCCTGTTACAGGTGTTGACATGGCTTCATCACGAAGAAAGTGTTTAAATCATCCAGATGTGTTTTGTTTTATCTGCGGAGAGTACACGTTCATTGAACAGAGAAAAACTATTACTGATTTTGTGAAAAAAGCTTATTTTGCCTATTTCAAAGTACAACTAGGGGACCAAGATAAGCCATGGGCTCCTCATGTTGTGTAAAACGTGTACGGAGCATCTGCGGCAATGGACCAACGGAAAGAGGAGGTGCCTGAAATTTGGTGTACCAATGGTATGGAGAGAACAGAGAAACCACAGTGATGACTGTTACTTTTGTTTGGTGAATATAAAGGGCATCAATGGACGTAACCGGAGTAAATGGACGTATCCTGACACAGACTCAGCTAGACGGCCTGTTTCACATTCAGATGAGATACCTGTCCCATCATTCAGCCATCTTCCAGAGCTCCCTCAAGAAGATGATGAATCTGCTACTGACAAAGAAAGCATATGTGGGCAAAATGACAGTGATTTCGAAGGACCGTCATCAGTTGCAGAAGGTTTTAGTCAACACGAATTAAACGACCTCATAAGGGACTTAAGTCTTTCGAAGAAATCGTCTGAATTGTTAGCTTCCAGGCTGGGAGAAAAAAATTTACTGCTGCCGGGAACCAAAATCACGTTATATCGCGACAGAGAAAAGGATTTACTGCCCTTCTTCTCAAAAGAGAACGATTTAGTTTTCTGCAACAAATGGGCATATCGGAATACACACCAAGTGAATGGCGGTTATTCATAGATAGCTCCAAACGGAGCCTAAAATGTGTTCTTCTACACAACGGCAACAGATACAGATCAATCCCAATTGGTCACTCAGTCGGTATGAGAGAAGAGCACGGGACAGTCGCCCTAGTCCTAGAAAAGATATCATACCGAGACCACCAATGGGTGATCTGTGTGGATCTGAAGATGGTGAATTTTCTCCTGGGCCAGCAGAGCGGGTACACCAAGTACCCGTGCTTTATATGTCTCTGGGACAGTAGAGCTAAAGATGAACACTGGGTGAGAAGACAGTGGCCTCTGAGAGAAAACATGGTGGTTGGAGAAAAAAATATCATCAAAGAAGCTTTTGTTGACAGAGAAAGGATCATATTGCCACCACTGCACATCAAACTAGGTTTGATGAAACAATTTATAAAGGCTTTGAACAGAGATGGGACGTGTTTTGGCTACATATGTAGAAAATTTCCTGCGCTGAGCATGGAAAAGCTGAAGGCAGGTATTTTCGATGGACCGCAAATCCGGGAACTCATGAAAGACCCGCGTTTCCAAGATTCAATGGACAACATTGAGGGCACGTGCGTGGTCATCGTTTAGTATGGTTGTGAAGAATTTCCTTGGGAACTATAAGGCCGATAACTACGGTGAACTAGTGGAGAATATG
Organism: Bathynomus jamesi; assembly: GCA_023014485.1. NCBI lineage: Eukaryota > Metazoa > Arthropoda > Malacostraca > Isopoda > Cirolanidae > Bathynomus > Bathynomus jamesi. The sequence goes on along the minus strand of JAJOZX010010746.1, from coordinate 98,995 downwards.
CTCTCTTCTTTTTGTAAACTTGGCTGTAAAATGAGCATCAAACTGCATTACCTCCACAGTCATTTGGATCGTTTCCCAGATAACCTCGGTGATCTAAGCGAGGAACAGGGTGAACGATTTCACCAAGAACTAAGGACCATGGAAGAACGGTACCGCGGACGATGGGATACTCACATGATGGCAGATTACTGCTGGAGCATCCAACGCGAATGTCCTGGCACATCTCATCGCAAGAAATCTCAGAAACGCGGTTTATGTGAGATGTCTCAATGAAAGAACTTTTTTTGCCGTTCGTGTCTCAAGCTTGTTTGAATTTAAGAAATATTTTTCGTACCTTATGCTTGTTTGGTGTTAATACACTATTTTTGCTGACATTCATCATACTTTTGTATTCAATTGACAACAACAGTGATTGCCAGTCAGCAATTATATAATATTATATACATTATATAGAAATATATATAGATATATATCATATCTTGATAAGCAGAGCTGATGGAGAAAAACTAATGTCATTTTTAGAATCAGCGACCTCAATATACCCAGAAACAGGTCTAACATCTAAGTCACCAAAAGCTGTGTTCCCCAGTGATTTATACGTGTTGGATTGGCGGTCTGGTGAGATTTATATTATCTAAAAGGAGAGATTTACTGCAATTACAAATAAGAAGAGTTGTTTTTATGAGTAATTTATGCAAATTGCTGATGGAAGAATGGTCTTGTAAGCAGTTTTCTACCTACTACAGTTATATTTTAAGTAAGAGAAAAGACAACGACGGGAGAGAGAGAGAGAGAGAGAGAGAGAGAGAGAGAGAGAGAGAGAGAGAGAGAGAGAGAGAGAGAAAATTACAAGGGTCACAAGGACAAGAGAAAGACTCAAAGACCTTTCGGTTTACTCGGAGAGGTTCCTGTTATTAAACTGTTCATTTTTTAAACTTTCTAGCAGTAATAGAAAAATGAATAGAAAAGCATAAGGCGCTCTCCTCACCCTCCCCTCCCGCCCTGCTATAGGCCGGTACGGAAAAAGGTTAAAAAAATACCATGACCCTGGAAAAGTAGCCAAGGAAATTTTACAGGAGAGAGAGAGAGAGAGAGAGAGAGAGAGAGAGAGAGAGTTTTTCCCTCTAGAATTAAGTTTTATTTTGCTCTTTTTTAAAAAATGAACATGCTAAAAAGCTATCTATACTTGGCACTACTTTCTTTTTTTAAAACGTTAAATATGCCAACCTGGAAACCTGACCGATCTTCTTCCAAGAAAACCTGAAACGTGAAATTGAATTTTAAGTATTAATCATGAGATCGTATAAAGAAAACAAAAAGAGGAGAAACTGTTCAGAAATGGTCTTCAAAGTGTAAATATATATTAGCAATGAATTCGAAAATGAGCACGTTGACATTTTCTTATTCTCTTCAATATATGAAATACCAAATCGAAGCCCATATTTAAAATATAGATTAAAACAAGTCTCTTCATCTCATTTTCATATTTATTTATTAAAAATAATATGATAATTGTATAAATCTAGACTGACGATATATATATATATATATATATATATATGTGTGTGTGTGTGTGTGTGTGTGTAAGATCATTGAAAATAATCGCCGGTGAGCTTAATCCGACCTATCTAAATGTAAATTAATTTTAAGTAGTCGATTTCAAATATGAATTATGAATTTTATTGCAGAAGTATTCTTTTAATAGAATTCAGATCCATATCCGAATCTCGCTCGAACATTTAAATGACGAAATCGTCAAACATGAAAGATAACGAAAACTAAAAATTGGACTTTTACGAAATGAAGTTAAATTTTGTACGTATTTTAGGTGTTAACAGTTAACCCTTTGGCGCCGGTACCCAATTTTAAATGTTCTTCCTCGACCTCTTGAATGGGGACGTACCGCGTACGTCCTCGGCGCGAAAGGGTTAAATTAACTTTTTTTTTTTTTGAATTTCCGATCTTGTTTTCGTGACCATAAAAAAAAATATTCGATTCTTCAAAAGTTTTAAAAATTTTTATATTAAGACGTCGTTGGTTGTTGTTGGTTTTTGTTGTTGGTTAACCTCTTTCGTAGCGGTAAAGATCACGTGACCGGGGGTTGGGAACCTACGGGTGTACTCGCGATTCGGACCACCTACGGGTCGTTATATTATCCGAATGCGAAGAATGGTCACCGAACCAACTGCTGAATAGATCCAACGTCGCTTAACCTCGCTGATTTAACTGGAAGCGATGTTGCGACGTGGTTAGTATGTTGTAAGGGAACACTCTGTATACCTGAAAGTGTTTAAAACGTCTTCGTCACTTTTCTATCGAGTTAAAATTAAAATGAACATTATTAATGAGTTAAACAATACCGAATTTCAATCTTTGAAACAATATTAAAAAATATTTTAAAATATTATTAAAAAATTTAAAATTAATTAAAATTTATCGCGTTTTTTAATGAAAAAAAATCTTTTGTTATTAAAAGAATTCATATATATTTTTATTGTAGATTGTTTGGAGATTCTCTGAATATTTGAAGACCGAAATTACACGTAAATGTTTTTAAAATATTTTAAAATTTAAAACATGAAAGTTCTTCAGCCAAAACCAGTAAAGAATTTAATTCATTTCTCACGTAAGTAAAATCAAATGCTAAAAAATGACTAAAAAATCAATAAATGTTAAGATGTGATGAAATTACAAAAGAGAATTACGGTATTTTACGAAGTTTTTATTAATCCATTAGTGATCAGTGGTACTTTCCTACCGCCAAAATTGTTTGTCATTATTGCATCACTTTTTCTCGTATTCACGTGATCTTCGGTATGAGTCATTTAGATTGCGTCATATCAGTGACTCATACCGAAGATCGCGTCAATACGAGAAAAAGTGATGTAATAATGACAAACAATTTTGGCGGTAGGAAATTCTACCAATGGACACTAATGGGTTAATCTGTAGTTGTTATTATATCGGGTGTAATATAACGTAATGATGGGGGTTGTTTAACCTCCTTCGCAACATCTAAGGTCATATGACGGAGGGGACCTAGAGCTTTAAGCGGGATCCGAATCGCGGGTTGCTACATAATCTATATACGCAGAGGACAGTTCCTTATCCAACGACAGCCCGGTCCTAATGGCGCTGAACTTCGCTGATCGACGGGAGGCGGTTTTATGACATTGGCCACAACGTGATCTTGTTATATCATCAGATATAGTATCTTTTTCAGTAGAATTATAGTTAATAATATATTGCGCAGTAAATACATTTAATGTTAAAAAACGTTGATGCGAATTATGATGTTTGGGGAAACTTAACCTTAGTTAAACTTGGTTTAACTTCCGTCCGAATTGTTCATTCTGACGAAGGTGAAGCTCGTCACTCCACCTTATTTTTAGGTAATTATTACACTAAATTAGAAAGTTGGTAATAATCATAATAATGTGAGTACACATCTTAGTACCTCAGCAAAAGCTAGTGAGGTATTTGCAAACTGACTCGCGAGATATATTTGATAATAATAATTAAAACTGTCTAATATTTACGGACGCTACGTTCCGTACGCGTTAATTCATTCATTATTATTATCATATCGAAGTTAATCTCTAAAAAGTTTTTAATTTTCTTCAAATTTTTGGAGGCTCAACCTCGAACTCTACAACGTCGAAATTCGTTATTAAAATGGCGCCTTTTCGTCCTTTTCATCATATTAATTTCAGGGCCAAATTCCATAATACGAAGAAGAACAGTGACAATATATTAAACTTTTCACTTTACACAACAATTCCATCTTCAACATCGTTTTGAGACGATTCATAAACTTTATCTTTGATTTATTCTAAAAAACTTTGACTAAAAACTTTGACACACACACGGTGCATATATATATATATATATATATATATATATATATATATTAGTGATGTAGGTCACATCCGCATCCGCGGAACATCCGCACATTTTCTCGCATCCGCATCCGCACTTTGGACTGCGGATGTCGTGCGGATGTGGACCGTTGAGATAAAATGTCATTAATAAGCGGAAATTATCAAATTCTACTATATTAATAGAACTAGTTCATTGTGCGCAAAAGTGATGCAAGCGACAAGACGAGAGGCTGTTCTTGTATGAAGTTACTCTCTTGCAACCTACTTAGATCCACGTTACAAAGCTAAGTTATTTCCACCTAGTACATTAGAACGAGTTAAATCATCACTTGGCAAAGCAGTTGAAGAGCTTCAATCTCTTGAATCTGTCGCTTCGCCACCCACCAAAAGAATAAAAGTTTCAGTGACAGAACCAACACCTTCAACAAGCAAATCTATCACAGAATCTGTCTCTCAGTTTCTTGAGTCAAGCAGCAATGACGAGACCTACGCGATGTCAAAAGATGTAGTAAAAATGATCGAGAGCTATCACCAAGAAAAAACGCCTGGCTGCATGTGACAATCCTATTAGTCGGTGGAAAAATACGCAGAATATCTATCCATACTTGAGTAAACTTGCAAGGAAACATTTAGCCTGTCCTCCAACAAACGTACCAAGCGAGAGATTATTTAGCAGTGCTGGATTAATATATGATGAAAAGAGAAACAGACTGGCAGCAGAAAAGGCAGAAAAATTAATGTTCCTTAAGCATAACCTTCCTATAATTAAGTTTGAACATTAAACGATGAACATCTTAGTTTACTTTATTTTAATTACTCATTTATAAATATGCCTAATAAAACTTTAAACTTAATATAAATAGTTATCAAGCTAATTAAAGATCTCTTTCTATAAGGGTGGAGGTTGGGGAAAGAGGTCGGTGGGGTGCATTTGAGTTGGGTTCACGTCCCGCATCCTGGTAACACAATTATGGTTTCTAATTGTGGCTGAAACTCAACAAAATATAACGAATTTATTTGCAGACGAATTCACTAATTGATTTCTATATTAGTTAGATGCTTGATATTATTTTATATGTTCAGAGAAAAGTACAGCAATTATTGTACAATTAATCAATTATACTACATTATAGCTACAGCTCTCTCTATATAATAACTTATTATATACGTTAAACACAACAAATCTCGAATATATCCTAAAAATAACGAAAATGTAGACATCCGCATCCGCGGATGTTGAAATCAAACATCCTCATCCGCATCCGCACCCGCGGATGTTAAAATCAAACATCCTCATCCGCATCCGCGGATGTGAAAAAAATGACATCCGCTACATCACTAATATATTATATATATATTGCTTGTACCCTGTGGTGAATGGACGCCCTGTTTTGCTCTCTCTATTTAACACCCAAATTAGAAGGGAATAATCTACTCGGCGGTTTATTCTGTTTGCACCCGAGAGTGTATAAAGTATCAGTGAATCCGTGCATATAAATTATGAAGCGAAATTCATTAAAATTAAGAAAGTGTAATACAGTTTACATAATTTATCACCAGTTTTAACGTATATATTCAAAACGAAATATGGTTGGCATTCGAGAAAGTTTGAAACAAGGCAGGAAAAAGGTCATAAACCGCAAAGGTCAGAAAACCCTCGAAAGGAAAGCAATAGAAATAAAAATAAATAAAGAATTTGTGTGGGTGTTTCTTTTTACGCTAATTAAAGAATAGCATGGCTATGGGTCCAAATTCTCACTTAATCCGTAATTTGTGCAATCTGGTAACAACGGAAAACTTGGCGATTAGATGTGATTTCTGTCAACGACTGAATGACTTTATCTGCATGAATTGGAATGATAAGGAAATAACTCTTGTCTCGAACGCGAAACACGCCGTGGGGATCAAATTTCTATGTGGCGCATGTACACAGACCGTAAATTCTTTCGCGGTCTTTAAAGAAATGGAGATAGCAGACTCAGAAGTTACAAAAAGGATGAAATAATGGGGACACATGGGTCCGGAATGGTCCCAACGTAAAACCGGGTGGATGAGAGAGAGGACGAAGTAACGAATAACAGCATAATAACGAACAACAATTTAATAACGAATAACAATATAAACAATATAATACGGAAGGAAGACATAGATGAAAGAAAAGAAATAAGTAAAAGTTGCGAAGTAGTCAAACGGTCCAACGAGCAAAATCATAAAAAGATAATAACTAAAAACGTAGAAAATAAACAGCCAAAGAAACATAATGATAATGCCAAAATTAAGAGCTTTGAAATAATAAGAAAAGAAGTAGAAGCGTAGAAAATATCGTATGTAAATACTACGCGAAAGGGAACTGCAGATATCGGGATGGGCAATGCATATATGCACATCCCACTTTATGCAAAACGCATTACACAAGTGGATACTGCAAATTTGATAAGAAATGCATGTTCCACCATCTTACGGTCTGCAACACTTATGCAAAATATGGGAGTTGCAAATACTGAAAAAAATGACGATACCACCACCCTCAAAGGAACGCAACGAGTGAACAGAAAAAACGAACATCAAAGAAGAGTGCCAATTTTTTAGACGCAGCCAACACATTTCAGCTGCTAAATACTCTCCAGCAATTACAAAACCAGCTGACAAATATAGGAATCCGAGAGCCGGACAGAAGGTACGAACAAAGGCACTTCATGCGTTATCGGGACAACAGGTACCGACAAAGATAAAAAGAGGTCAATTCTCGGAGGACCACAAGGCAACGAAACCGGCACCCCCATTGGAAAACAAATCGGAACCACTTGTATGCGAAAACGAAAGAGGAAAAATAAAAATAATCCTAGCCAACATACAGGACCTTAAATCAAACCATTCCACGAACAAAGTTGTATACCTGAAAGGACTCATGCAAGAAGCCGAAGCAGACTTTGCATGCCTCACGGAAACTCATCTAAAGGACTGCCAGGCGAACTGTGAAAAGTCCTGTATTGACAAAAAAGAAATACAAATTGACAACTATAACATCCTCCGAGCCGACAGAACAGTGAGACGTAAAGGAGGATGTGCTATTTACACACGCGAAAGGCACATAGCAGAAATGGCTATAAGTACCTCAAACAGCTACGTAGAATGTGTAGCAGCAAAAACTGAAAAATTAAATATGTTACTAATTGTAATGTACAGAACCCCAAACACGTCAACCTCAAAATTTTCAGATTCCATTACAAAGGTAAGAAATTGGGTAAAAGATCCACACTCTCCAACCCCAAATATTTTTCTCTGTGGTGATTTTAATTTCACATTCATGAAATATAAAAGGATAGGAAAAAATATATGTATACACCAGGACAAGGGGGGCACACGAGAAGACCAGGAGCAGGTAAAAATGCTACTAGCTCTAGCTGATGAGTTTATATTAACGCAAGAAATAACAGTAAACACAAGAAAAAACAACTGCCTAGATTCAGGGCCGTAACTAGGGTTTAGAAATTAATGAAGTCCAGATTTTTTTCGAGCGCGGCGGGACGAGCAAAATTCAGACCAAAATGACATCTACAAACACAACCCAAGCTATACACTAAACACAAAACACAAAACGCTCGACGCTCCCTCTTTTCAAAAGAAAAGCGGTGATATGCGTTTCATACACGGAGAACGGTTCAGTCTCTTTTTTTTTTTAGGAAATAATTACCGAGGTCCGGACCTCGGTGACTTCATAGGTAGTTACGGCCATGCCTAGATTTGGTATTCACAAACAACAGTAATCTAATTGATAATGTAGAAATATCCCCAACTATGATATCGGACTACAACATCATTAAAATAACAACTAATATAAAGGCAACAGGAAAGGAAAGAACACGCACAACAGAAAGAAGCAAATTCGAAATTTTTAATTTTCACTCCAAAGCTATAAACTGGGAAGATGTAACACCCAGCATGGAAGTAATAGATTGGAAAACCATTTTCGAGGCCAAGACAACGGAGGAGATGCTAATGACGTTAGAGGAGAAGACGTTAGAAATTGTGGAAAAACATGTCCCAAAGATACAACAAAGAGGAAAGAGAAGCAGGTTCGAGAGACAAAAGAGGGCATTGTTTCGAAAGAGAAAAAGAGACTGCAAAATTAAGTAATTGTAAAGATAACATCAGAAAAATATTAAATGATAACCTGCAAAGTATCGATGTCGTCATACGGGAACTAATCGAGAAGCATACAGAAAAAAAAGACGACGACGCTATAGAAGCGATAAAAGCTAACTCAAAGTACTTCTATAATTTCGCAAAAAGAAAATCGAAAAACCATGCGACTATCGGACCTTTAAAAAATGAGAACAGTGCTTTATCTGATGATCTAACAGAAGTATCTAAAATATTAAGAGCTCCGTACGAATCATCTTTCAGTATCCCAAAAACTGACAAATTGATATGCGATAGAAACGCGTTCTTTGAAGAAGAACCACAAGGGGAAAGTATAACGGATTTCGACTTTACGACGGATGATATTACACAAGCCAAAGGGAAACTAAAAACACACTCAGCGGCAGGATCGGATAAATGGAATGCCACATTGATCAAAAACTGCAAGAATGCAATCGCTGAGCCCTATAGTGGATATGGAGACGATCACTAGACACGGGAGAAATACCGGGCATCCTGAAGAGCGCAAACATAGTCCCAATATATAGAGGAGATCGATCCCAGGCCAAAAACTATAGGCCAGTGTCACTTAAATCCCATCTCACTAAAATATTTGAAAGAATAGTTAGACAGAAAATCTATGACTTTTTGGAAACTCGGAAAAAATTCAATGATAACCAACACGGGTTTCGGTCAGGCAGATCATGCCTATCACAACTAATGGAACACTACAACAACATTATTGATGCAGTGGAAAGTAATGAAAACTATAATGTACTATACACAGACTTTGCTAAAGCGTTTGACAAGTGTGACCATGGAATCATAATACATAAATTGAAATATATGGCAATAACAGGAAAAAGTAGGGAAATGGATATGTAATTTCCTTAGTGAACGGCGGCAAGTCGTTACAGTACAAGGAGTATCTTCATCAGAATCAGAGGTCCTCAGCTCAGTACCACAAGGAACAGTATTAGCTCCACTACTCTTCATAATCATGCTAACTGACATAAATGAGGACGTTACCAGAGACAGCACAGTAACATTCTTTGCGGATGACACAAAGATCAGTAGAAAAATAAGAAACCCAGAAGACATAGGATCTCTACAAACCGACATGAACAGAATCTACAAGTGGACGGAAGACAACAATATGAAGTTTAACACTGAGAAATTTCAGCTGTTACGGTACGGAAAAAGAGAAGACCTAAAATCCATGGAATATTATACCCCATCCAAATGGACAGGAAATTCAGAGAAATTCTACAGCAAAAGATTTAGGGGTTGTAACGACTGATGATGCGAAATTTGAAACACAAAATAAGATAGCAGTAAACAGAGCAAAAAGAATAAGAGAACCTTTAAACGAAGGGATAGGAATGTAATGATTCCTCTACTGAAAACCCTGATCATACCCAAATTGGAATACTGCTCGGTTCTAACATCCCCATATAAAAAAGAAGACATTAGACAGCTGGAAGGGATCCAGAGAAGCTTCACAGCCAAGATCAAGGGGGTGCAAAGAACTAAATTACTGGGAAAGGTTACGCGAACTAGACCTATATTCACTGGAAAGGAGAAGAGAAGAGATACACCATTATTTACACTTGGAAAATAATGGAGAAACTAGTCCCTAATCTTACTCTGAACCCTATAACTCCCCAAACAACGGTGGAAAGTAGAAACAGTAGACTGTGTCGTATTCCCAAATTGAAGGCGAGACAGGGCACATCCTTAACCCTGAAAGAAAATAGTTTTGTAGCGAGAGGACCAAAACTATTTAATCAGTTGCTCAAAGACCTAAGAAACACGAAGGTTGTTGCAGTGGACATCTTCAAAAGAAGACGAGACGCCTGGCTCTGAGCAATCCCCGATGAGCCGTGCGTACCTGGCTATGTGAGGTGGAGCGCGCATGAATCCAACTCACTACTTCACCAGGCCAACTCGAGAGGAGGGGCAACAAGCTTGACCTTCGCGAAGTGAGAAATCATCGCGCGAAACCTTTGTAAGGTAAGGTGTGTGTGTGTATATATATATATATATATATATATATATATATACATATATATATATATATACAGGGTGTCCGAGAATTATCTGTACAATTTTTGGCTGTTATTAAAAGTCAACCATGAAGTGTAGAAATTCCAGTGTTGTCCCATTTTACAGAGAATCTCATTAAGTTTTTTCTGATACCACGTTTTGACAAGTGTTTTAGAAATGTACGCGGGTGACAGACATTGATGATTTAAAAGCAAGAATCACAGCTGCTATTGAGCGAATTGATGTGGATATGCTGCAGCGTACATGGCAACATTTGGATTAATTATCGATTGGATGTTTTGCGAATCACTGATGGTGCACATATCGAATGTTTGTAACAACGTTACTTTAATAAAAGAAACTTTTGAAAATACAGATTCTAAATAATCTTGTTTAAGAATTTTACGTGTGTTATCAAGAATTTTATTAAAAGATGAAATTGTACAGATAATGTTCGGACACACTGGAATTTCTAAAAAACTTGTCAAAACTTGGTATCAGAAAAAACTTAATGAGATTCTCTGTAAAATGGGACAACACTGGAATTTCTGCATTTCATGGTTGACTTTTAATAACAACCAAAAATTGTACAGATAATTCTCGGACACCCTGTATATATATATATATATATATATGAATAGAAACGACGTAATAAGGAGCGTCTCTGCACACGGGGTCATTGCAGTTAAATGCACATATTCACGATTTGCGAGGGTGCCCTCTCAGGGCATTGGTTTCTGCCCTATGTAGGAGAATTTCGATTTGTGATTGATCGAGGTCCGTGGTGTAATGGTAGCGCATCCAACCGGCAATTGGAAGGCCCTGGGTTCGATTCCCGGGCGGTTCGCCTCATTTTTCATTTATTCGTTATTTCTCTTCCCCGTGTGCAGAGACGCTCCTTATTACGTCGTTTCTATTCATTTATATACTGCGTGGTCATTGCAGTTAAATGCATATATATATATATATATATATATAATCAGTGGCGGCTCGTGGTAATTTTACTTACGCATGCAGTCACATGCATTACAGTGTAGTACATATTAGATAAGCTGTATTTTGTCTTTTATGGTATTCTTATGAGTTATGTAGTAACCGAGGATAGAACCAATATTATATTAATAATATTAATAATAATTTTAACTTTATTTTTTTAACTTAAATATTAATTTTAAATTCATTGAGTATATTATTTACGCATGCAGTGAATGCCTTGCATTCATTAAGAAGCCGCCCCTGATATATATATATATATATATATATATATATATATATATACACGTTTGTTAGATTACAAAGAGCATGAATGGAATTGGAAACTGGAACGTAGCTGGAAATTAATTGATGAAGAAACAGTCTACATAATTCTGAGTTCAATTCCAGTTCCAATTCCAATTCCACACGCGAGGTCGTCACAAATAAATTCGACGCGAGTAAACTCACAACTTGAATGATGTCATTCCTTTAAATTGAAGGAATTATTTTGTGACAAACATCGCAATACATTTATCTATTTACTTATTTATTTAATTTTCAAGGAAAGTGATTGCTTTTCCCCTCATTTACTCTCTTATTTGCGTTGTTGTTGTTGTTGTTGTTGCGTTCCCCTCTCGTTATCTTACCCGAGGGAATTATTTCTATTCCAACGCGATAGAGAAAAATTTCCGTAATTTCACGACACTCTCACGGTGCAGGATTCAAAATTAGAACCCGTTTCTTCTCCATTCGAATGCAGAATCCGCATCACAAATACCCCCCACCCCTCCCACATTCCCCACACCCACCCCTCACCACTCGGAAAATCTGCTTCTTCATTCTTTCATTTCTGAGTCAAAAAGTACCCTTCTTCGATTTCGCTTAATTCAATTAATTAATCGTAATTATAGACTTAATTAAAGATTGAAAATGAGCGAAAGATTTTATTTTTCACTCGGGATGACTCATCACGTTTTTGGACACGTGACATGATACCACGATCAAAAATTGGACACGAAGAAATTTAACAAATTTTTGTTTAGTTATTAATTAAAATGATAAATGGTAATCCGCGTTTCGGCACATTTTAACCCTTTATCGGGCGGTGTGACTGTAGTGATTTTGTTCTGGCTAACGCCAGACGATTTAATTCAGTCTAGGAAAGACCTCCGTGCGGTAAAGGGTTAAGAGACGTTCATTTAATCCAGTGGTTCTCAAACTGGGGTACGTGAGGGAATCTTAGCGGGTACGCGAAGGGGTCCTGAATTTATAACCCTTTTAATTTTATATACGATTAACAAAAGGCCACGAATCACACGGTCGTAAAGAAAGTAAAAATCGTGTATCTCTCTCTCTCGAAAATACAGAAAATCCCGCGAAAGAATATTCAAGGGGTACGGAAGAAGAAAAAGTTTGAGAACCGCTGGCTTAATCCTATACTGCGCAGAGGTCTTTCCGAGACTGAATAAAATCGTCTGGCATTAACCAGAATAAAATCAATAAAGTCACATTGGCCGACGAAAGGTTAAATACTCTCGAATCAGCATTCCGATTCACACACACATATAATGGGTGCGGCAAAAGTAACGCCCTTTTTAGTTTATTCTCTTTTATTGAAGGAAATAAATCAATTACAGCATTTTAAGAGAAATAATAAGGTTTTTAAGAAAAATACAGCATTTTAAGAAAAATAATTACTTTCTCAGTAAAAACTAAAAAAATAACTGGAATTTAATTAATTTTGTGGTTGGTTATACTGTATAAAACTATAAAGATACAATAATTAAAAGGGCGTTACTTTTGCCGCACCCGTTATATATATATATATATATATATATATATATATATATATATATATATATATATATATATATATATATATCCAAAATGCGGCTGAGAAGTGTTATTTTTGTTAAATATTAAATTGAAGAGTGTTGGCGAGGGTAAAGAAATGAGGAAACATTTCGGTGTTGGTATCTTCATTTATGCCCAAAGTTTGGTGTTACTTGAGCACTGATGCTTATTTCAAAAGGGTGAACAACCCCTTTATTTAGACCGTAATTTTATTTACAGAATAATTTACTTTATTTAATTTTAACGTTGAAGAAAAAAGAAAAAAATAAGAAAAAAAATGAGGGAACTTGTTTGGCAACATTTTTATTATTTTTTTTTTAATTTACAGAACTTTTGAGTTTATGATTCTAAAATAATTTTTTTTTTTTTTAAATGTATATAATTTTTTATTTTTAAGTGTTTTCATTATAAAGAATTTTTTTTTTCCCACTTTTATAATCTTTTTTACAAAATAACCTTTTTTTTTTTTTTAATATTAAGTTTTTAAATGTTTTTTGCTCGCTCGCTATTTTAAGACGTGATGTACAACCGCGAAAGAGAGAAAAAAAAAATTGGTTCCCTTACAAATAGAAAATTTTCTAAAAACTATATAAAAAAAATTATAATTGGTTCTGTTTTTTTTTTATTTTAATTTTATTAGTGTCGCCAAAATGAATAACACTATTGAAAGATGAACGAAATATTACCAATTACCAATACTTTTTACAAAACTTTATGGTTTTAGGCAAACTTTTTTCTGACAGTGTACGAGTAATGAATGTGCGTCTCTGTCATGTACACTCTCTACGTTGAATACCACGTACAATATAATTATATATACAGGGTGAGTCAAAAGTCTCCATACATAGGCAAAATGGTCACTTTATTATGCAATCACTCGTAAGTCACAAAATATGCTCTATGTGGGCACCATTACACTGAATGCGCATACGGATGCGTTCCTCCCAGTCATGGTAAACGCGCGTTAACGCGTCTGGTGGTGTTACGCGTGTGCACGCATCACGAATGCGTTCCTTTAGGTGGTCCGTGTTTTGTAGTATTTTCACCTGGTACACCATGGCCCTCAAGTGCCCCCACGAGTAAAAATCAAGGGGGTGAGGTCTGGGGACCTCGGAGGCCACTCCACGGGACCACGGCGGCCAATCCAGTGACCCGGAAACTGCTGATCCAGCCACTGGCGCACGCGGATACCGTAATGGGGTGGCGCCCCGTCTTGCTGAAAGTACGCTGGAAATCCCCCGTCCTCGTCCAGCAGGGACGGCATGACTGTGTCTTGCAGCGTGTTTAGATACATTTCGGCATTCAGATTGGTGTCAATGAAAAAAGGGCCAACAATTGTGTTGCCCCATGCCCCATATCCCGCACCACACCATCACTTTTCCAGCGCCTTGCGTCTTTGAGGGACTCATCCAGTGCGGGTTGTCATCACTCCAATAACGTACGTTTTGACGATTAACCTCTCCATGAACATAAAAGTTGGCTTCATCTGAAAACAGGAGGCCAGCCGAGAACTCCGTGTCTTCGTCCACTTTTGTTCTTGCCCAAGCCCATTCACAGAATTCCAGCCGCCTGTCCGGGTCGTCTTCGCTAAGATACTGCAACATTTGCATTTTGTATGGATGCCATCTGTGCTCTTTCATAATGCGGACGATACTCCTTTGGCTGACACCGCATTCTGCAGACATCCGTCGAGTGCTTTTTTGGGGACTCTTTGCGAATGCTACCAGCACCATGGTCGCTGTGCCTTCATCGGTGGCTGTTCGTGGACGGCCACTTCTCGGTTGGTCTGCAACACTTCCAGTCTTCTTGAACTTCTCAATGAGTTTGGCAACGGTGTCGTGTGTGATGTGCGTGCCGAGGGCGTGTCTCCTGTTAAAATCCTCGGCAACCTCGCGACAGCTTCCTGATCCTGCCAGAAGAATGATCTCTATACGCTCTTCTTGGGACAAAGGCATCTCAGCATATCACCTGCAAAAAAATAAAAAATAAATAATCATTTATTTATCATGACCATTTTGCCTATGTATGGAGACTTTTGACTCACCCTGTATATATATGGTAAGACATGTTCCTATCATCACCTCAAAACAAAGTCAAAGGACAATTAGGAAAAACGCAAGAAACCTATGAATACGAACCAAGAAGCAAATTTTTTCGATATCGGAGACACAATACGACTAATAAGCCTCATTCAGCACATACAGTCGACACAGTTGAGAACCTCCGAACCGATCCGTTACCAAGCGAGAAACTACCACGACGGATAACCGGAAATGGAGCTTTCTTGAAGGACCATAGGAATACAAAACACGCAACACTGAAGGAAAGTGAATTTGGAATACTCGAAGGACAACGCAAAATGGGAAACATAAATATAGTCCTGGCAAATATTTAAGAGCTAAGACGGAACCACGCAATAAACAAAGTTTCATACCCGCAAGGATTTATGGAAGCAGCAGGGATTGACATCGCATGCCTCACAGAAACGCATCTTAAAGACTGCCAAGGGGATTGTGAAAACTGCGAATACTGTATAGATAAAAAAGAAATAAAAATTGATGGTTACAACATACTACGAGCTGACAGAACAGAAAGACGAAAAGGTGGCTGTGCTATATACGTACGTGAGAGCCATATGACAGAGACAATAAGTAAATCAAACAGCTACGTGGCGCTCTTAGCCATTGCCGACATCAGAAACCTAATAAAGTCCTTAAACACCCTATCCACAAATATAATAATCTGCGGAGATTTTAATTTCCCATTCATAAAATACCAAAGAATGGGAAGAAATTTATATATTCACACCAGGACGAGGGGGGCGGAGCGGCACAAAAGAAGACCAGGAGCGAGCAAAAATGTTGATAGCTCTAAGAAATTAATTTATGTTAACGCAGGAGATAACGGATAACACCAGAAAAAATAACTGCTTCGATCTGGTATTCACGAATAACACTAACTTAATCAACGATGCAAAAATAACACCAACAAATATCTCAGACTACAATAGTGATGATGATAATGATAAGTGTTATTGGCAAGATATAAATTCCATACTAAAACCCATAATATTATGAAGTATCCACTAATATGGCGAGAACACTAAAAAAAATACTGATACTGAAGAAAGAAGAAATTTTAGATTTTTAATCTAAACTCTAAGACTATCAGTTGGGAGAGGAAATCAGATCCCATGTGGCAGAAATAACGTGAAAAACAGTCTTAGAGGATAATTGAAGAAGTGCTAATAGCCTTGGAAGAAACGACGCTGGAAATCTTAGGAAAATATGTTCTGAAAGTACAGTCAACGGGAAAGAGGAACTATTTTGAGAGGCAAAAACGAACACTAATCCGCGAGAGAAGGAGAGTAGCCATGGAGTTACTGTAACTGCACAGACAACAACAAAAAAAACGTGATACAAATAAAGTTGGAAAATATAGACAGGGAAACACAAGCCCTAATTAAGAGCCATTCAGAGAGAGAAGAAGATGCGGTGAAAACAATATAAGATAATCAAAAATACTTCTATAGTTTCGCGAAAAGAAAAAGAAAAACGCGGACCACTATCGCACCCTTGAGGAAAGAAAATGAACTAACGGATGATATACAAGAAATATTTGAAATGTTGAGAGCTCAATATGAATCAACTTTCTATACTCCAAAGTACCTGAGAGAAATACCTTATTTTGAAGAGTAATTAAATGGAGAATGTATAACTGATTTTGAATTTACCTCAGAAGATACAGCGAAAGCTATAGGACGCATGAAATCACATTCAGTTGCAGGCCCGGAATGCCTCGTTGATTAAAAACAGTAAGAACGAAACTACACCCTTTTATTGGATATGGAGAAGATTCCTGGACACGGAGGGGGGGGGGGGGCGAATACCAAGTATACTGAAAAGAGCATTGTTCCTATTCCTCTATATAAAGGGGAAATAGGCCTCAAAGAAAGAACTATAGACCATTGTCACTGACATCACATCTCATCAAAATATTTGAAAGAATAGTCAGGGAGAAAATATATGACATTTTGGAGATACAGGAAAGATTCAATGAGAACCAACACGGATTCCGATCAGGAAGATCGTGCCCATCACAACTAATAGAGCGCTATAACAATATCATAGACGCGCTTGAGAGCAATGATAACTACAATGTAATATACACGGATTTTGCTAACGCATCTCATAAGTGTGCTCGTGACATGATAGCACATAAAATGAAACATAAGGAATAACGGGTAAAGTGGAAAAATAGATCTACAACTTCCTCAGGTAACGGCAGCAAGCGGTAAAATTCCAAAATATATCATCAGAATCGGAAGTACGCAACTCAGTTCCACAAAGAACAGTATTAGCCTCACTCCTATTCTTTATCATGCTGACACATATAGACAGTGAAATAGACGACAACAGTATAGTAACATCCCCTGCTGAAGATATAAAAATCAGCAGAAAAATCGGCAATGCAGAAGTGGAAGCCTTACAGAGGGACGCAAACAAAATATACAAATGGTCAGAAGATAATAGCATGAATTTTAACACCGAGAAATTTCAGCTCTTGAGATATAGATGAAATGAAGAACTTAGACAGCATACAATGCCCCAGATGACGGAATTCAGAGAGGCACGAAAGCAAAAGATTTAGGATTAATAATGACCGATAATGAAAAATTTTAAACACAGAATCAGATAGCGATTAACCAAAGCAAAAAGAGTTACGGGATAGCGACAGAGAACCTTCAAACGAAGGGATGAGAAGGTAATGATTTCCCTGCTGCAAACACTGATCATACCGAAACTTCAATACTGCTCAGTCTTGACGTCCCCATACAAAAAAGAAGAAAGTAATAAACTAGAAGTTCAGAGGAATTTCACACCCAAGATTGATGGCTGCAATGAACTCAACTACTGCGAAAGACGACGTAAATTAAATCTGTATTCGCTGGAAAGAAGAAAAGAGAGAGATACATCACAATTTACATATGGAAAAATTATCGAAAAACTGGTACCAAACCTCAAATTAAACCCAATTAACACCCAAACAACACTGAAAAGTAGGAACAGTAGAATGTGTAATGTTCCCAAACTAAAGGCCCGACAAGAAACACCCACCCTCAACACTGAAGGAAAATGGCTTGGTTGTCAGGGGGCCAAGACTTTTTAACCAGTTTCCAAAGGACCTTAGGAACGTCACAGGGATCAAAGTTGAAATCTTCAAAAGAAGACTAGATGCCTGGCTCAGGACGGAAGCAGATGAACCGGATGTGCCTGGCTATGTACGATGGAAATCGCAAGAAAGCAACTCGCTCTTTTGCCAAGTTTCCCAGGTGTGTGTATATATATACTGAGCGGCAGAAAAATCGGCCACTTGGAATATCGCGAAAGCAAAAACGTGGGCAAGCTTCTGTTTATAAAAGATTTAAAATTCGAAAATATAGTCTATGAGGCAACCAAATAACGAGACAAAACGTCAGCTGCGAACACACTAGCTGTAACGAATTTTCGACTTCTCTTAAGAATTCGACAGTCTGACATTCAGTTGCTCTTAGACTGCTAGTGCCACTTTTTCTTCCACTAGTGGGTAGGCATTTGCGTTTAGTAACAGAGAGACTTCTAATTCTTTTGGGTTTCAGAATTGACATTTACAATGGATTTGAGTGCCGTGAACGTCGCAAGAGTCATCGCCCTAATTGGAGATGGTCGGAGCCAGCATTACGTCGCCGATGCGCTAGGATTCCAAGAACAACGGTTCAACGTGTATACCAACGTTATGTGGAGACAGGAGAGTACATCAGAAGACCAGGATCTGGGAGATCGTGCTGCACGTCTGCCCGTGACGATCGTTTCAGCGTCTTGAGTGTTTTGCGAGATCGTCGCTTGACTGCCACAAACGTCCGCAATGAGCTGGAAAGTCTCGAGACGTCAGTGTATCGGAGCGACCGTTAGGAGAAACGTATGGAAAGTGGCTTACATACTAGACGTCCAGCAATGGGCCCGGAATTACCCCCACACCACCGCAATGCTCGTCTTGCTTTCGCTTGTGAGCATGTCAATTGAATTATGGTCCAATGGGGACCATTGTTCACGGACGAATCAAGATTTAATCTTCGAACATCTGATGGAGGGAATTAGAATGTGGAGAAGAACAGGAGAAAGATTCGCCCGGTGCACTTTTACGGAGAAGGTTGCTTTTGGGGGAGTTAACATAGTTAACATAGTTAAAGGCCTTGTCTATAGTGCTGCGAATGTAACTTACGAAGAAAATTCTCCTAAACGTTTTCGCAATAGCTCTTTACAATTAAAAAAAGATAGTGAGCTCCATATTACTAAAGCAGACAAGGCTAACACCATAGTTATTATGGACAAAGTGGAATACATTAGAAAGATGAACGAACTTCTCCAGGACCCCGCCAAATACAGAAAGCTTATGAACAACCCGCAGGATGACGTCATCAAATCATTCACTAGTGTCTTGAAACTCATTCTTAACCTCTTAACGCCTGAATTTTCTGTAGGGTTAAGTTATGAGTGCGTGTATGGGAAACGGTACAAATTCGACCCAGTGGTCCAAAAGAGGTTAAAGATCATAAGGACTTAATCCCGCTTTTCACGTTCACTTCGCCTTCTCTGCCTTACCTTTACGGTCTTATTAAAACCTACAAACCTGGAAACCCTATGCGCCCTATTATTAGCTCTGAGTTCTATTACCTATAAACTCTCCAAATGGCTTGTCAAAGTCTCGTCCTTCATTCTCGGAACTATCTCTGATTCACATGTAAAAATTCCATGGATTTTACTGAAAAATTGAATAATGTACGCACTGAAACCAATGATAGATTGATCAGTTTTGACGTTTGTTCATTGTTTACAAAAGTACCGATTGACGATATGCTTGACTTTCTCTCCCGAGAATTACATAAGTATGACCTGCAACTACCTGCACACATCGTTTTGAAACTCATTAAACTTTGCATCAAAGACTGTAAATTCCCTTTTAATAGCGAGTATTATCAACAGGTTTTTGGGATAGCCATGGGTAATCCCTTGTCGCCCCTCCTCTCCAATATTATATGGAGTTTTTCGAAATTACTTACATTCCGAGAATCCTGGAGGTTGGCATCCCATGGTTGCGGTACGTCGACGATATTTTGTGTATCTGGCCCATGAACGTGAACTGGATGACTTCCTCCTTCAGTTAAATAATCAAGTCCCCCTCCATTAAGTTTACTTTAGAAGTGGAACAAAACAACTCAATCCCGTTTTTGGATGTGGCGTGTACATAGGGAAAGCCCAGGTTTTAAGTTTAGTATTTATCGGAAAAAAAAATTTATCCTACGTACACTTTTACTCCAGACATGACACCCCCATCAAGAAAGTTATATTTTCTTCACTGTTTCTCCGCGCTCTTAGGATCGCCAGTCCGGAATACATGGATACCGAATTAGAAAAAATCAACAGTATTGGAAGCGATTTGTGTTACCCACCAACTTTTTTAGAATGTTGTCTTAACAAGGCAAAACGAACTTTCTATCGTGTAAATAATAACCCTCGCACTTTGTCGAAGAATATTTTAGTACTTCCATTTTTCCCAGGCTTTTTAGGCATTGCTAATGTACTTAAACTTTTGAATATTAATGTAGTATTTTCATATGACAATATTGTGAAAAATACTACCAATAACTCAGGCATTATCTATAAAATTGGTTGTAAACAATGTGATTCCTTTTACATTAGACAGACGGGAAAGGATTTGCACCCGCGTGTAAAAGCATCAATATTCCGTTAGAACGGGACAGTCGTCCAGTGCCCTTTTCGTCCATTTGTCAGAGTTATCCCATGTATTGATTGGAATAATGCAATTTTGTTTCACTCAAGTAACAATGTTAATAGAAATATTCTTGAGTCTGCCATTATTCAACTTACAAATAACTTTAACATTAGCAAGGGCCTTTTTCAGCTTGATCCTGTTGTTTTGAATTCGTTCAGAACGGATTTAGACAAGAGGGGCAAAGTGCTAAAACTCTGGTAGTTTTTCCTTATAAATTTGAATACTCCTCTTACAATTTTTATTTTTTTATTTTATTTTTTTTGTAACTTATATATAGCCTCGAACTTGTTATTTTTTTCAGTGTTACTAAGGATGTCATTAGACGAAAGCGCTTGAGCACCATTCTGTGTTTCCTTTTTCCTTCGTGGTTATTTTCATATATATATGGGATGAATTTCACAATTAAACACGTGAAATGAATGAAGGATGCAAACTCATAAGGAAAAAGAAAAATTATTCCAAGGCCTTTCGTGTATTCAGAAGTACATCCTGAGTCCATGACGAGGTGTACTTCTGAATACACGAAAGGCCTTGGAGTCATTTTTCTTTCTCCTTGTGGGTTTGCATATATATATATATATATATATATATATAAATCCTGCCAAATAATCCTGCAAGGCCTATTGTTAGTTCTATAGGATCTATCTCATATAAGCTATCCAAATGGCTTGTCTCCATTCTTAATCCTCTCCTTGGCACAATTTCACAATCACACATAATAATAATGTAGACCTTGTGGAAAATTAAATAGTATCAGTGTCAATTACAATTTTAGATTGGTAAGCTTTGATGTTACCGCTTTATTTACAAGAGTCCCGGTGGAGGATCTATTAGTGTTTCTTTCGGAAGAATTGGTTAAGCATAATTGCCATTACCTGTGGCCACAATTATAGAATTAATTAAGTTGTGCATAGTAGACTCAAAATTTGTGTTCAATAATGAATATTTTAGGCAGAAATTTGGTATGGCGATGGGAAACCCTCTCTCCCCCATTTTGAGTAACTTATATATGGAGTTTTTTGAAAGTAAGTTATTAAGGAAGATTCTGCCAAATTATGTTCCATGTTTAGATATGTAGATGATGTTCTTTGTCTTTGGCCAGTGACTTTAAATCTCAATGAATTCTTACCAAACTTAATAATTTAATTCCCTCTATCAATTTTACAGTTGAAATAGAAAAAGATTCTTCGATCCCTTTTTTAGATGTTTTAATATATAGGTCTGGAAAAAAGTTTAAGTACAATATTTACAGAAAACCCACTAATAATTGTTCCTATATACATTATTATTCTGATCACCACATTAATGTAAAACGATCCGTTCTTTCTACAGGGTGTCCCGTAAGTCTGGACCCATAGGGATTTATAATATATTTTTTTATTATGTTATTATTATTATTTTATTATTATTATTTTTTTATTATTTTTTATTATGATTTTTATTTGTGGGGCCACTTGAAAGCCAAAGTGTACGAGGTCAAACTTCAGAACATTTTCCACCTTAAAGCACGCATTGTGGAGGCGTGTCAAGAAATTTCTGCGACTGTGATTCAGAAAGTGCTGTCGCAGTGGAGATTGCGTCTTCAACTATGTGTGCGACACAACGGCGGACACTTTGAACAGATTATGTAATAAATTTTTGGACTATTTTGTAATTTTATTATTTTTCCCTATGGGTCCAGACTTACGGGACACCCTGTACTTTGTTTCTAAGAGGCCTACGAATTTGTAGCCCTGAGTTCATTGACGACGAAATTAGTAAAATATACAAAATTGCTTTTGATTTAAAATACCCAAAGAACTGCATAGATAAGTCCTTAAAAATGGCAAAGAAAACCTTCTACGAAGTAAAGGATAAGATTCCTTATAACACAAAAAAATGTTTTAGTGTTACCATTCAGAGAAAATTTTCTTGATCTGCCGAATCTGCTGAGGACTTTTAATGTAAATATTGCGTTCAAAAATTTAGATGTAATTAAGAATTCATTGATTAAGAACTCCCCTTTAAGTGAACATGGTTGTGTATATAAAATCCCTTGCACAATATGTAATAAATTTTACATTGGCCAAACTGGTAAGACCCTTGAGGTACGTATTAAACATATCAATACAGTAAAGAAGTGGCCAGGAATCTAACGCCATTTTCATTCACGTAAGAGATACTAATCATCCCATTGATTGGAAAAATGCTTCCAAATTAAGGTTTAGTAAATCTATTGTTAGCAGAAATATACTGGAATCAAGTGTGATCAAGAATAATGCGGATTTGGTCCTTAATATTAGCCCTGGGTTGTACAAATTAGATTCGTGCATTGTCAGAAAGCTGGCGAAGGGCCTACTGTTTTCTTAACTGCATTCTTGCCCCTTAATGGTTTGCCCTGGTTAAATATATAAATATTATTGTAAGAACTGTTAACATTCTTATGTGTCTATTTTAATTGTAATATTTCTTTCGTGTATAATCTTTGGTTGCTGGGGGTTTATTGGACTTTTGAACTGGGTTGCTTTTGGGAAAACAATTTTTTTCCAGACTGTTTGTAGAAATTTTGTAATAATCTGGAAGACGATGGCAACATTCCCTTTGTTTTCATTAATTTCGGGCCACTTAATTTCCTACTTCAATTAAATATTAGTGTTAATAACCATTATAATAATTTTTGTTTTCTGTACTGGTGTTTTGTCTAATTTCATCTATATAGTAATTTAGCAGCCTACAGATTATGTTATCTATTTGTTATCTACGTTATCTATTCGTTTTTCATTAAATTCTTGCCAATTAATTGCGTGCTTTAATTAAATATTAGTGTTAATAACCATTATAATAATTTTTGTTCTCTGTATTGTTTTTTTTGTCTAATTTCACATATACAGTATACTTCTTTTAAATTTGTAATTTAGCAGCCTACAGATTATGTTATCAATTGAAAAAATCTTTAGAGGGCTTTAAGGCCTTTAATTTGAGGTGCCGATTGTGAATTTTTTGCTTGTCTATTTAACTCATTTACTTTGTAATCTCCGTCTATTTTCTGTTCCTCCTTGATAATGTGAATATATCACGAAAGCGCTCGGACTTTGTGTTTCCTTTTCCCTGTGGTTGTTTGCTGATTAATAAGGTCACGTGTTATTTTGTGATTTTAGTGCATATATATATATATATATATATACACACACTACCAGTCAAAAGTTTAAGTACACTCTGAAATATTCATAAATTTCAAATTTTGTTTAGTTTTTTATTTATTAACTAATTTATCATGACACAAATTCATAAGTACAAACATGGGAACTCAACAAATCAGGACAATTTACCAAAAGCAAAGTCTAAATTTTAGAGTCATCAAAATAGTCTCCTCTAGCAGCAATTACAGCAGAACAAATGCGAGGCATGCGCTCAACAAGAGAAAGAAGATTGTCTGGTGAAAACTGCTGCCAGTACTCTTGTAAGAGTTTCCAGATCTTCTGAGCACTGGATGGCTGCTTGGCTTTCACTCGTCGATCCAATTCATCCTACATTAGCTCGATGCGGTTCAGATCCGGGGACTGTGCTGGCCATTCCATAACTGTGAGCTGACGTTGCCGTTCTTTCTGCTTCAGGTAGTTTTGACACAGCTTGGAAGTGTGTTTAGGATCGTTGTCTTGTTGCATTATGAACTGTTGGCCAACTAGTCGCAGTCCAGATGGGATAGCAGGGCGCTGTAGAGTGCTGTGATAGCCACGTTGGTTCAGTATTCCAGTGACTTCGTGGAGATCTCCAACTTGCTCCCTCCAAAACATCCCCAGACCATCACACTTTCTCCACCGTGCTTCAGTGTTGGCACAACACACTGCTGTGTCATTCTTTCACCCGCTCTGCGCCGCACAAATACTCTGCGTTTGGATCCAAAAACTTCGAACTTTGATTCGTCAGTCCAAAGGACAAATTTCCATTGCTCAACATTCCATTTTTGGTGTTTTTTAGCCCAGGCTAGCCTTTTCTTTTTGTTCTGGAGTCTCAGCATTGGTTTCTTTGCTGCAGTTCGTCCTTTTAATCCTGCCTCTCTTAGTCTTCTCTGAACAGTTGAAACTATTGTACTTCTGGAGTTGTTCAGCTAGGCTTTGATTTCAGATGCTGTAAGGCGTCTGTTGCCCAGACTGGTGACTCGGATATACTTGTCCTCCGAGTCTGTTGTGGTTCTTGGTCGCCCTGACCTTTTTCTGTCCTTATTTTGACCAGTTTCTTCGTACCGTTTAATGGCACAAACAACCGCATTCACAGAAACTCTTACTTTTTTTGCAATTTGCCTCAGTGATTGGCCCTCATTTCTCAAAGTTACAATCGACTGTCTTTTTTCTGTTGTTAACCGAGCTTTGGCACCCATTTTTGCTTTTTGAAACACAGAAATATACCTTAAACTACAGTTAGCTCCTCTGCAAGGATTTTATATGTAAAAACCTGCAGCGTATGTTAATAACTGAAAACATGTATTAACATACTCCTGAGGAAACACACTACCCGAGTAAAGACTTTTAAACTGTTTTTAGACCTTTGTGCAGAGCTAATGGCATTAATTTTAGGTTGCATGCTAGACGTAAATTAACACATTTTGAAGGCTATTTTGAAGGAGCTTCTGTGTAACAACACACTGCATAGGGCAGATGCACTGAAGCATACAATATGAAAGCCAGGTAAGCAAATTCATCTCTAGTACCTGTTAAGTTTATGTCATGAGCAAAGCAGCAAAACATTGGAAATTAGTAGGTGTACTTAACTTTTGACTGGTAGTATATATATATATATATATATAATATATATATTATATATATATATATATATATATATATATATATATATATATATATATATATATTATATATATATATATTTATATATATATATATATATATATATATATATATATATATATATATATATATATTTATATATATATATATATTATATATATATATATATATATATATATATATATATATATATATATAATATATATATATATATATATATATATATATATATATATATTATATTATATATATATATCAGAAAAACGCGTTCTTTGAAGAACTACAAGGGGAAAGTATAACGGACTTCGACTTTACGACAGATGATATTATACAAGCTATAAGGAAACTAAAAGCACACTCAACGGCAGGACCGGACAAATGGAATGCCACACTGATCAAAAACTGCAAGAATGCAATCGTTGAGCCCCTATATTGGATATGGAGACGATCACTAGACTCGGGAGAAATACCGGGAATCCTGAGAGCGCGAACATAGTGCCAATATATAAAGGAGGAGATCGATCCCAGGCCAAAAACTATAGACCAGTGTCGCTTACATCTCAGCTCACTAAATATGTGAAAGAATAGTTAGACAGAAAATCTGACTTTTTGGAAACTCAGAAAAAATTCAATGATAACCAACATGGGTTTCGGTCAGGCAGATCATGCCTATCACAACTAATTGAACACAACAACAACATTATTGATGCACTGGAAAGTAATGAAAACTATGATGTAATTAATATACACAGACTTTGCCAAAGCGTTCGACAAGTGTGACCATGGAATCATAATACATAAACTGAAGTATATGGGAATAACAGGAAAAGTAGGGAATGGATATATAATTTCCTCAGTGAATGGCGGCAGTCGTTACAATACAAGGAGTATCTTCATCAGAATCAGAGGTCCTCAGCTCAGTACCACAAGGAACAGTATTAGCTCCACTACTCTTCATAATCATGCTAACTGACATAGATGAGGATGTTACCAGAAACAGCACAGCAACATCCTTTGCCGATGACACAAAGATCAGTAGAAAAATAAGAAACCCAGAAGATATAGGATCTCTACAAACCGACATGAACAGAATCTACAAGTGGACGGAAGACAACACTATGAAGTTTAACACTGAGAAATTTCAGCTGTTACGATACGGAAAAAGAGAAGACCTAAAATCCACGGAATATTATACCCCATCCAAATGGACAGGAAATTCAGAGAAATTCTAACGCAAAAGATTTAGGGGTTGTAACGACTGATGGTGCGAAATATGAAACACAAAATAAGATAGCAGTAAACAGAGCAAAGAGAATAACTAGGCAGATACTGAGAACCTTTAAACGAAGGGATAGGAATATAATGATTCCTCTACTAAAAACCTTGATCATACCCAAATTGGGATACTGCTCGGTTCTAACATGCCCATATAAAAAAGAAGACATTAGACAGCTAGAAGGGATTTAGAGAAGCTTCACAGCCAAGATCAAGGGGTGCGAAGAACTAAATTACTGGGAAAAGTTACGCGAATTAAACCTCTATTCACTGGAAATGAGAAGATAGAGATACACCATTATTTACACTTGGAAAATAATGGAAAAACTAGTCCCTAATCTTACTCTGAACCCCGTAATTCCTCAAACAACAGTGGAAAGTAGAAAAGGAAGACTGTGTCGCGTTCCCAAATTAAAGGCGAGACACGGAACATCCTTAACCCTGAAAGAAAATAGTTTTGTCGTGAGAGATCCAAAACTGTTTAATCAGCTACCCAAAGACCTAAGAAACACAAACGGAGTTGCAGTGGACATCTTCAAAAGAAGATTAGACGCCTGGCTCAGAACAATCCCCGATGAGTCGGGCGTACCCGGCTATGTGAAGTGGAGAGTACAAGAAACCAACTCACTACTTCACCAGGCCAACTCGAGAGGAAGGGCGACAAGCTCGACCTTCGTGAAATGAGGAATCATCGCACGGAACCTTTGAAAGGTTGAAAGGTGTATACATACCCTTTTTCATTCATACATATATGTTCGTGTGTTACATACAAATCGGATATTTTCTGGTACTGAGTGATTGTACATATTTTTATGTGGACATATGTACTTTCATGTGTCTATTAAAAACGGACACAACTTACCATACACATTTCCTTGAATACTTTTAGAGTTGGCTGAAAAGAAAAAAAAGAATAATTTGATAATAAAAATTATTACTATTATTATTATTATTATCATTTAATAGAAATATTCTATTGGTAAACCGTCTGTATTTGATATTTCGGTATCATAAGGCAAATTTACAATTTGATTGCATTTAAACTTCAATTGATTGATTGATTGATTTGGAATTCTTCAAAATTTATTATTTATTGCTACTTTATATAAATATATTTTTAGAATAATTGAATATTTTCTAAATATAATATTGAATTTGTTGTATAGTATATATATATATATATATATATATACACATATATATATATATACACACAGGGTGTCCCATAAGTCCGGCATCATAGGAGAAATTCATATTTTTCTATTTCTACAAACCATAATTCATATTTTTCTCTTTCTACAGGCCATAATGTCCGTGAGCAAGGAAGAACGAATCCAGATAATTCTACTCAGGAAATTTAACAGACTGCATCCAGACCGCGAGCCAATAACACAGAGTTGTGTGTCTGGATGCAGTCTGTTAAATTCAGCAGCGGCCTCTCTTTGACTCCGATTTCCTATGAGTAGAATTATCTGGATTCGGTCTTCCTTGCTCACAGACATTATGGCCTGTAGAAAGAGAAAAATATGAATTATGGTTTGTAGAAATAGAAAAATATGAATTTCTCCTATGATGCCGGACTTATGGGACACCCTGTATATATATATATATATATATATATATATATATATATATATATGAAACATCAATTGATTGATTGGGAATTGCTAAAAATGTATTATTTCTCGCAACTTTACGACTTCTTAATTCCTTTATTGAGTTATACTGAAAATATATTTTCTTAAAATAATCTCGTGCGAATAAAGAGTAATGTTATGTGGTGGTACTGTAAAAGGGAGGTTCGTGAGCTACTGAGTGTAAGTTTGTATGGGAAGGAAATGGAAGAAGTGGCATGTTTCGGGTACTTGGGGGTGGATGTGGCGAGGAATGGGACTATGGAGGCGGAGGTGGGGCGCAGGGTGGAAGAAGGGGCAAAGGTATTGGGTGCCCTTAGAAATGTTTGGAAGTAGAGATCAGTGTCTATGGGTGCGAAGATGGGTATGTATGAAGGTATAGTAGTAGTAGTAGTAGTGCCAACAGTGTTGTATGGATGTGAGGCATGGGTGGCGAATGCGAAGGAAAGAAAAAGGGTGGATGTGCTGGAAATGAAATGCTTGAGGACGATCTGTGGGATGAGGCGTATTGATCATGTGAGAAACACTGATATCCGTGAGAGGTGTGGGAGTCGAAGGAGCCTCGTGGAGAGAGCGGATGAGAGGGTGTTAAAATGGTTTGGGCGTATGGAGAGGATGCTAAAGAGAATTTACGCGTCGGAGGCGGAGGGGGAAAGTGGGAGGGGTAGACCGAGGAGGAGATGGACGTTCCTGGACGTCTGGGAGGGTGGAAGATGCGCGCTAGATAGAAAAAAGGGGAGCGATGTGGTATATGGGGGGCCACGGGCTGGCAATGCGCCGGCTCAGGGTGTATAAATGGTCTGGGTAAACCGTGGAGTAGTCTGCGGGGTTGGGCTGTGGATAAGTTGCCCTGAAGCAGGTGCATTATTGACATGTCAGCTGATGAAGTGAATGTGAGTGATTGAGGATTGTTCTGACGCGACCTCACTGCGATGGGAGAGTGCGTTTGGGTATATATATATATATATATATATATATATATATATATACTGACAAGTTAAAATTCGAAAGAACTGAAAATTTAGGACTCGTTGAGAATCGATCTCAGACCTCATAATTGCTGGTCATGTGCTAAACGTTTTTCCACTGCTTCGATTCCCAGGGAGTCATAAAATTTTCGTTGTTTTTCAAAATTTTATTTATTTTATATATATATATACACACACACGTGTGTGTGTGTGTGTGTGTGCGCGACGTAGCTCAATGGGGTAACACCATTTCTCATAAAGACACTGAGGTCGAGGTTTGACTCCCGATTGTGCTCTACTTAATATAATGATGTAGCAGTTATGCAATGGGCTGTGTTTTTTGGCCTGAGCGCTGTGCCAGTTTCTGACCCTCCTTAGTAATATTATTATTATTATTATTATTAATATTCTTATTATTTATCCACTTATTATTATTGCTGTTGGAAACGCAAAATTTAAAAAAAAATTACTCCGTTGTATAACGTGGTTTTGCTTCCGCCCGAATTGTTCATTCTGACGAAGGTTAAGCTTGTCACTCCACCTTAGACCTATAGTTTAACGTGGAATCCGAACCACGCCCACCAGCAGCCAGCGTCTTAACCACTAGGCTACCACGGTACCCATTTATCTACCAACCAATTTTTTTTATTGTGTGGAAGGATGAACAGCTATGTCTTGCTGCGCGCCGCCTGCATCACCGGGTCTCGATCCCGTAGCCGATGGATTCTTAGTCAGCGACGCTAACCATTACACCACCGAGGCGCATATATATATATATATATATATATATAATACAGGGCGTCCCAAAAAATGTATACACACTTAAATACTTATAAAGGCAGTGTTTATTAAAATACATTTCATTTTCAAAATGTAATAGAATCTACAGACATTATTTAATTGTTTTGTCAACGCCTGTTTTCAAACTGACGTCCGTTCTGGTCCAGGCACTGCTGATAACGCGAAGCAATGGAATCGCAAACATCACGAAACATTTCGTTTGGTATTTGTGTGCATTCTCGTTCAATGGCTGCTCTCAATTCAGCGGACTGTTGCAGGTTTTATAGCGTAGACTTTGTTTTTAAGTATTCCCATAAAAAAAAGTCTAGTGGTGTGAGGTCTGGTGAACGCGGAGAGTATTCTACGAAACCCCTTCGTCCAATCCACATCCACATCGTGCCAAGTACCACTCGCAATACTCCACTCTTCGGTCCGGATCATCATCTTCATTAATAGCATGGACTAATCTTGGAATGTAACTTTCCATTGACAGCGCTTCAAAATGCGTTGGACAGACGATTCTGAAATTCCTACCTCACGACTCGCTTGCTGCACAGATTTTCTTGGACTTTGGTGATACGTTTCCAGTACTCTTTCTTGCTTTGTGGGGCTTGTCGATGTCCGTGGTCTTCCGGAACGCTTCTTGTGGACATTCTGAACAGTTCCATCGGCTTCAAACTTATCTCTAATTCGAGTGATGGTAAGTCGCGTTGGTGGATCTGTTTGAAACTCCCTCCTAAACTGTCTTTGCACTTCAACTGCGTTTTCACACTTCCAGTAGCATTTTAGAATGAATTTCCTTTGTTCAAAGCTTAGTCTGACTGCCATTATTAATTCTAATGGGTTTAACTTTGAAAGAAAGAAACATCAATTGAGCTATCAGCTGTTAAAGTGTGTATACATTTTTTGGGACGCCCTGTATATATATATATATATATATATATATATAATATATATATATATATATATATATATATATATATATATATAATATTAGTGAGGGCAAGTTTCCTTTTAAATTGCAACAAATCACTAAAGACTAAACTTAAGTAATAAATGTTTTTAAATAAACTTTTTTAAACACTTTAAAAGAATCTAAAAAAGTGTGAAAGCAAAAAGTTTGCCTAGAAACTTAGAATTTATAAAAAGCATAAAAAAATTACTAATTAGTATATAATATTTTATTTTTTCTTTCGATATTTCAGTTCATTTGGCGAAACTATTACAAACTTTTAAAGCTAAACCCAGTCATTACTAATTAGTATTTTTTTTTTATGGTTTTCAGGCGAACTTTTTTCCGGAACGTTACAATGAAAGAGAAGCGTTTAAACGAAGGAGTCAATAGATGTAAAGAATTCTGAAGAAGTGACTTACTGTAGTATCCATACGCCAGAGATGATCCCCATTTGGAGAGATAAACTTTTAATATGATGATAATTAAGGAGATCATTGATCTCTATAACGGAATTTGACAGTTTATTTGTTGTACTGCTGAGGATGACCCGTCATTGTAATCACCTTCGGTATATTAGATTCGTTAATCCGCTAACTGCGCGAGCACCCAGTTACGAGTCGAGCCAAAAACACGGGCTACGCAAAGAGATATCTCAGTTTAAAGTTTAAACCCGTGTATATACGGGGCTGCGCAGAAATGGTCAGAAGCGAGAGCCCGTAATATTACGGGTTGCGCAGCAAACGGGCTAATGGAAGTCGTGTTACGAGTGGACAAAGAGGCGAAAGAGGATACAGGATGGGAATGGCAGCCCAGAATGGGAAAGAAATAAGGAATGAGGAAGTACAAATGAGGATGTTACCTTAACTTCAAGAAGTGAAAATAATATATATATATATAATTTATATATATATATATATATATATATATATATATATATATATATATATATATATAATATATATATATATATATATATATATAATATATATATATATATATATATAATTATAATATATATATATATAGATATAATTTATATATATATATATATATATATAATATATATATACGGTACTGCATCAATTTAGCGAATACACAATTGAGCGAGTGCACTTTTGCACTTTGGCGAGGAAGGAATTGAGCGAGTACAAATTAAGCGACTTGACGCATTGAGCGATTAGGCTAACTGAGCGAGTACAAATTGAGCGAGTGCAAACTGAGCGCAAACTGACGCAAAAATAATAAACATTCACCTTGTAAAAAATATTTAACAGATATATCAATTAAAATGTATATTTATTCAAAACATATTTAAAAATATAATAAGTTAAGCAGTGAATTATACCATATGTCCCACAAAAAAGTACACCCAACTTTAGATTGTACTAACTCCTCCAAAAATTGAGATATTTTGGATCTGTTTGTTTGATTTAATACAGCAAATTATTCTTTGTTAACATTCAAATTTATTCATGTTTAAACGAATTAGTGTTTAAGCATCTGCTTTTAACTGAAGGGTACAACAAAATGGATTGCGCAAAATTGGTCCATGAAAAAATAATGTGTGTGGTGCTATCGATGTAATGAAAAGACAAATACATAATAATACGTAGATACTTTAACATAATTTTAATAAGATGCAAAGCAGATTTTTCTTTATTCCTTATTACAAAAGTTATGCTTAGTTTCGTTTTCTTTCAACATGACCGCCATTCCTATCGATACAAATCTGGAGTCGAGCTCTCATCTTCCCCATCACTCTTTTGATAAGATCTGGATTGTCTTTTAACAAGTTGATTTCAGCTGTGATGCGAGTCCGCAAATCATCTAAATTGATAGGTTGTGATGCAAATACTCTATTTTTCAAATGACTCCATAAAAAGTAATCACACGGGATCAAGTCAGGGCTTCTGGGAGGCCATTCAATGTCATGGCCTGTAGCAATTACTCTTGTATCGATAGAAATGGCGGATAGGATTTGTATCGATAGGAATGGCGGTCATGTTGAAAGAAAACGAAACTAAGCATAACTTTTGTAATAAGGAATAAAGAAAAATCTGCTTTGTATCTTATTAAAATTATGTTAAAGTATCTACGTATTATTATGTATTTGTCTTTTCATTACATCGATAGCACACACATTATTTTTTCACTGACCAATTTTTCGCAATCCATTTTGTTGTACCCTTCAGTTAAAAGCAGATGCTTAAACACTAATTCGTTTAAACATGAATAAATTTGAACGTTAACAAAGAATAATTTGCTATATTAAATCAAACAAACAGATCCAAAATATCTCAATTTTTGGAGGAGTTAGTACAATCTAAAGTTGGGTGTACTTTTTGTGGGACATACTGTATATGTAATTTCAAATTGTAGGAAACGTTACGCAGAAAGTCGAGAATATTTTCATCATTATCACCTTCGATCAGACGTTGCGAGCGAACGTTTACTTGTTCCTATTTCTTATAGGGTTAATTCCTATTTAACCGTCAGAAACTCAAATCGGAAACTCAGTCCGAGTGGGACGTCATCTAGGCCTACGTTAGGTTAGGGGTACTACTTACCTTTCCGGGTCCCGACTTCATTATGGGGTACCCATTCCCGGTTAGGTTAATTGAATGCCCGGTTAGGTCAACTGTATGCCCTTGACAATTGGTTAGGTTAAGTTGTGAAGTTTGCGCTAAGTTTGCACTCGCTCAGTTAGCCTACTCACTCAATGCATCCATCAAGTCGCTCAATTTGTACTCGCTCAAAGTGCACTCGCTCAATGTTTATTCGTTCAATTGTCGCACAATTTATATACACGACCTTGTTAATAATGCATCAGAGGTATATCGCATTCTATTCGTGAGAGATTTGTGTCAAGAAGACGCCTGTATACTGTTTAAACGACATCGCTTGCAGGATGTGACACCAAATGAACTATTCTAATTTTCTTGAAAGACTACGTTTCATACTGGAAACCTTGGGCGACTCTTCAGTTAGAGTTAGAAGCGTGTTTTATGTTCGTACATAGCGATCAACGTACCCACCCAAAATTACCTTTGGCTTTATCGGTTCGCACTTATTAATTTTACCCCAGTAAGTTTAAGCAGCTTATTTGAAGCAGGTATTTCTTTACAATGACTATGGTTGAAAATGGCGTCGAAGTCATTCCATGGTTAAATAATCCCTAAAGTTCGCATATGAATTGATTAATACGAGCTGGAATTGAAAAGAAGTACTTTGAAAAGGAAAAATTTCACATTGACATTCAAAGTCAAGCTATAATTAACCAATTCATAAAAAACTCCAGGGATTTTTCATCTTTTAATCTATAACGACTTGGACGCGAATTTCAACTGCACCGATTTATTATTATTATTATTATTTATTATTATTATTATACACTGTTTATAACAGTTTATTATCAATTCTGTTTAAGAAATAAACATTGAAAAATAGGTTTTAATGCTCAACAATTCATTAATAAATATAGCATTTGAGGTATACAGTATTAGCAAATGAACGTGTGTGTGTGTGTGTGTGTGTGTGTGTGTGTGTGTCATAAGGTAGACAACACAAGATAGCAACATTATTAATAAAAATGAAAAGACACCAAATATTAACGAAAACAGTGAGTAGGGAAGAAGTGGTGTTTGAACGAAGGAAAGAAATCGAATCTCTCACGATTCACGCGAATATTACAAAAAAAGAGATTCGTTTGAATATGGTTCCAGATGCATTTATAACCACCCTATAAAATGTTTCTACATAATGAAGAATGAGTTTCAGATACGGAGCAAACTGCTACTATTTCTACCCTGCTATGTGTAGACATTCAACTAGGGAGAAAAAAATATCTAAATATGGAGTACCCGTATTTTCATATTAAAAGTACTCAATGAGGAGGAAGAGAAACAATAATAGCTCAAACCCTAAATAAAAGTAATAACAGCAGGGGTGTAGTGGCAAATTCTAAGGTGCAGGAGCTCTACTCTAAGGAAATACCGGCATGTTGGTGCATAATTTTAAATTCTGCTATTATTTCCTTGTACCGGTACATCAGTTAATCATGTAACTCTATTAACTGATGTACTGGTACAAGGAAATAATAGCAGAATCTCAGTCTGTTTGTTCCCAACTTCCAAGTATCAACTAAAAAAAAAAAAAAAAATTGGATGAATGGAGGTGCGGGAACGGCGCTCCCGTGCGCTTCCGCAGCACTACACACCTGAATAACAGTGTCAATGAAGTACATTTTTTAGCGGAAATGAGAACGATAAAAGAACAAGTGTCCCTTTTAATGAGAAAAGAACAAATTCGCAGATATATGTACCCCAGCAATACATACACCACTCTCCCATCCAACACTACCCATCGTTAATTCAACAACAACAACAATGGTATCAAAGGCCGCATTCCCAGTATTCCCAAATGTAACAGCCCACTCAATAACGCCGAAAAAGAACCGTCCGTCAAAATCGACCCGAAAACGATTATTATCCAAGATTTTGGGGCCCCATTTCCAGAGACAAATCTAGTTTGATTATATATATACCAATACCGGTTTCATTATATACCTACTGACGGGGGCTAAATTTAATTCAAACCGAGATCTATAATAATGAAGGCAAGTAACAGCATTTATTAAGCGAATACACATCATACAAATGAAACGCACATCAAAATAGCAAACATTAAGACGGGAGAATACTTTCAAATGTACGTATATAAATACTAAATATATCTCTTCCCAATTTGTAATTAAATACAAAATACAAAATTACAGCTAAAAAGAATGGATCAAGTAAAGATAAGCACCCCCAACCTTTTTTAGTTAGCTTTATAAGGCTAACTAACGAAAATATCACGACTTAACCTAACCAATCGTTAGGTCAACTGTACGCCCTTGACGATTGGTTAGGTTAGGTCGTGATATTTTCGTTAGTTAGCCTTATAAAGCTAACTAAAAAGGTTGGGGGTGCTTATCTTTACTTGATCCAAAAGAATGTAATTAAATTCTAAATAAATTATTTGAAAATACATTTAAATTTAAATACATCATGATAAATAATCTTAACTCGCATGACAGGTTTACAAACTTAGGAGCAAGTGTAGTTTACGTCCTCCTGTGGTGTCTAGTGTAGTTTACGTTCCCCTACATTATCCTAGTGTAGTTTGCGTTCCCAAACGTGTCCGCGTATACCTAATCAAATAAAACTTTAAAAAACGAAAATATTACGACTTAACCTAACCAATTATCAATTTATATACAAATATATATATATATATATATATATATATATATATATATATATATATATATATATATATATATGATGAATAATACACGAAGGATGTCATTAGACGAAAGCGCTTGAGCACCATTCTGTGTTTCCTTTCCTTCGTGGTTTTATTCATCATAAATATTTTTCACGTGTTACTTTCGTGAAATAATTTTCATATATATATATATATATATATATATATATATATATATTGACGATTGGTTAGGTTAAGTCGTAATATTTTCGTTAGTTTTAACGTTTTATTTGATGGATTCATTTAAAAAATATCTCCTAAAGATCCTAGTGTAGTTTACGTTCCCAACCTTGACCTAGTGTAGTTGGATCACGTGAAGATCCGGCCCCCAGCCTTTTTTAGTTAGCCTTATAATGCTAATTAACGAAAATATCACGACTTAACCTAACCATTCGTCAAGGGTGTACAGTTGACCTAACGATTGGTTAGGTTAAGTCGTGATATTTTCGTTAGTTAGCCTTATAAGGCTAACTAACGAAGGCTGGGGGCCCTGATCTTCAGGTGATCCGTGTAGTTTGTGTCCCCTTTTGCGTCAGGGGAACGTAAACTACACTTGCTCCCAAACTTACAACTTCAATTAATATATAAAAAAAGTACAGTTACAACCACAACTAAAATTTAGAACTTATTCTTCCTTGTTTTAAGACGATCAAACTCATCAATAATATTATGAATGTCCACTTTACGTGCTTGTTTATTATCTATTGAGAGAACAGCTAATCCTGAAAGTTTGTCTCGCAACATGGTATTTCTAAACTATATCTTGATCAGCTTGAGTTTGCAAAATGACCGTTCGGCTGTTGCGACGGTAGCGAGCAGAGTAAGAAATAGCATAGAAGCTCTGTAGATGTGGTGGAAACTTGGCAAAAGAGTGGTTTTTAATTACAAACATAGTTGTCAAATCAAAGACAGATGATATTTCTTTTATTTCCTCTTTGAACAGTTAATAAAAGGACAATAACTGATTTGGAAATCCGTCAGAAAGATCCTCAGAACACGTGTTTGACAAAGATGCCGTTGCTTCATAGAGATGTATGGTTAACGCCCTTTTTATACGAAGGTTAAAAATTTCTCCAAATTAGGCGAAAGTGAGAATCTTAATTACAATGAAATAAAGCTTTTGAACTAATGACATACGCAAATGTCAAAATCGACATTTAGGATATTTTTTTAATGACGACGGCTTGGTGGGTCCTCGTGCACCGCACACCCTGCGCACCCTATATGGCTGCCACTGGCACAAAATTTCTTTGATCATAACCTAATCAATATGCAACCAAAATTAGCAACCAGAGACCTAAAACACATACCAGAGTGTCAGAAGAAATTTTTGAAGGTTTAAATATGAATTCAAAGAAAGAAGATTGGGAAAGTGCAATTGAAGATTTAGAGAAAATTAATTGGGAATTGCTACTTCACGAGAAGACTCCAGAAGAAATACTGTTTATAATAGAAATTGAAACTAAAGCTATATTGCTGAAACATGTTCCGAAGAGAAAAAAAGAAATCGCTGCAAGCTCAGGAAAAAAATCAGGACATTATTTAGACAATGGAAACAATTCGAAAAAAAATCCCCACAGATGCAGAACTGAACCAAGGAGACTCAAACTAGAGAAAAAAACTATGCGAAACAGAAATGGAACTAAACAGACATTCATCCACAAGACAAACGAGGAGGAAAACAAGGTGGCAGAAAACGTAAAAGAAATACCCCCAAAATACTTCTATGAGTTTGCGAAAAGAAAAATGCAATGTAAAGAGAGTATTGGTGCGTTAAAAGATGGGCGCGATCGAATACACAAATAACCCAGGAAAAATAAGCGAACTGCTAAAGGAACATTTTAACTCTGTGTTTAGCACCCCTAAGTTCAAGAGAAAAGTAAAAAATCCAGATGAATTCTTTGACATAGTTACAAATTAGCGAAGAGCAACTTCGGACACAAATCTATTAATAGATTTAGAGTTCTTGGAAGAGACGTAATTAAGGTTGTATCACAAATGTGAGAAAATTTAGCACCAGGGCCAGGCACATGGAGTACCACGTTTTTGAAAATTTTTAAGAGAATATTGTCAAGTCGCTATAATTACGGTATAGAAAATCACTCGACACGGGACAAATTCTATTTCCATTAAAGAACGCCAATATTGCCCCCTTATTCATAAGAAGAAACACAGCAATGCCTAAGAATTACCGGCCAATAGCTCTCACCTCCCACCTATAAAGTGCTTCGAACGTGTAATTATAGGCAAAATTGCTTATTACTTACAATAAAAGAATTTATTCAATCCAAACCAACATAGGCGTGATCTTTCAGCCCTGAAGCTATCACAGTTATTACACCACTAGGGAGACTCGTTGGTTTTTAATATTTCTTTCCTTTTTCGATTCTTGTGAAAAACTACAGTTAGATTTAATTTAATTTAATCACTAAAATAAATATATATATATATATATATATATATCGAATAGCAAAAAAAGTCGATCTGCACAATGTCGACATGCATAAGGTCGCCACTAAAAGTTAATTTAAATTAGGTCAGGTCAAGTTAAGTTGGGTTTGGTTAGGTTACATTATACCCGGTTAGGTTATGCTTGGTTAGACTAGGTCTGATTAGGTTAGGTTAGTCTGGTTAGGTTTGGTTAATCATTCTCATTTTTATATTTGAAGTCTAAAATCCATACACTAGAAATTTACGTGAATATTGTTGACTATAATATAATTCTATAATCATTTTTCCTTAAACTTAGTAAAAATTGATCAATCCACCTGGAATTGATCCCAGGTGCTTTGGTGCGCATTGCGGTGAGCTTACATAAGCTATAGTAAAGCTTTCTTACATTGAATTTACTTTTTGTTTAACGATGCTATTAAATTCTTTTACAGTTACCGGTATCTAAATGTTTTGAAGTTTTAAATTAAAAAACAATATTATGAGCTAAGACAAGCATGTAAAAAAAAACAAAAAACAAAAAGGGTTTCAGTATTCGACAACCAATACTCTCGTGGACGAAGTAAATTTCACGCGAATTGACATTCTTTGAGTTTACGGGCGACATAAAACGAACGTAGAATTTACATGCTTGAAGCTAATTATAGTTTAAGTATATTCCAAAATATTCAAATTTATTCCAGGTTAGTTATCATTTACCTTTCCCAGAATTGGTAAAGGTTTCTGTAAATGTTTTATACATAACTTATTTAACCTTTCTAATTCATTGTTAATCAGCTGCTCTAAATTAGGGTCAATTTTTTTTTATTGACCTTGAACATCATACAGTAGTTAGAAATTTGGATGGAAACTGCAAGAGGCAAATAGTAATGGCGGCATTCTGTGTTGCCAGTTAGTGCATTCTTTCCAAATCAAATTCATTCTGAAGACGGCGTTTTTCCAGGTTTATTTGAAAACTTTAATTCATGAAAAAATTCATTTATACAAGATCTTTGTTTTGTTACGTAACGCATCAAGTAACTCCTCTCCCTTTTTCCGTAACACTTTGTAACACCTGATTAAATCCTCCCTACCCACTAGGTGTATTCTGTAATACTTCAACGGTTCCCCCCGAAAAATAGTGGAAACACTGTGTCGAGGACAAAACGTAGATGTAATATATATTGAATCTGTTAAAACCTTCGATAAATATGATCATGAAATTATAGCATAAAAACAAGCCGTAATTTCGACTCCCTACCCTACGGGTAGGGCTTGTGATCACTTCGTGATCTTTAACGCATCTCATCTTGATAAATCCGACCCTAACGGGCGACTGAGCGAGAGACATTAGCTCCACCCACTTTACGCGAGTCAGCCAGTCATAACAGGCGACTTAGCGAGAGAGATATTTGTTACTCCGCTCAAAACAGGGCAAAGGTTTTTTATCTATAGATAGATTTAAGAATATAAGAATTACTGGAAAGTTTCGACGATGAAATGGAGTCAAATCTGAAGTCTCAGAAGTCGTCAGCTCCGTTCCACAAGGGACAGTATTAGCTCCCTCGCTGTTTATTATAATGATTGCGGACATTGATACGGATATTAATGACAGCATCTTATCGCATTTCGCGGATGTCACGCGCGAGGAAATATCAAACGAAGGTGACATAGACGTACTACAAAATGACATTGAAACATTATTCAAGTTGGCGGAAGACAACAATATGAAGTTCAAAGACGAAACATTCCAACTTGTAAGATATGGTAACAAGAAGGCGCTAAAGAATAAAGGGTACAAAGCACTGTAAGCCAAACGGATAACACCAAACCCACGAGTCAGGGATCTTGGAGTAATAATGTCACAGATGTCGAATTCAGAGAGCGCTATAACATTAAAATTACAACAGCTAGAAAAGCAATGGGAATTAAGATGTGAACGATATACAGTAATATACATATGGAAAATACGGGATGCTGCAGAGGGGTTGAATGCAGGTCGATATATATAAACTTTGCGCGGTTTTCAACGGAGTTGAGCGGAGAAACAAATATCTCTTTTGTTCAGTCGCCTGTTATGATTGGCTGACTCGCGTAAAGTGGGTGGAGCTAATGTCTCTCGCTCAGTCGCTCGTTAGGGTCAGATCTATCAAGATGAGCGGTGTTAAAGATCACGAAGTGATCATAAGCCGTAACCATAGGGTAGGGAGTCGAACGCGCGGCTTTTATATATATATATATATATATATATATATATATATATATATATAGAGTGAAGAGTAATACGTTTTACACAAAATTTAAAGTTTCTTTTTAAAAAGCTTTTCTAATTGATCTCTGTCTCGGCACAACGCATGTGGCATAAATCTACTTTTTCTCCAATTGCGGAACACTTGATTGCAAGCAATTGCAAACAATGTAATGGCGCATCCGCAATACAACGATAATGACGTCACCTGGCGTACAAACAACGATAATGACGTCACCTGGAGTACAAACAACAATAATAATGATGCCTGCGCTCGCAAACACTCGATAAAGATAATAAAAAGACCTTAAAAGCGTCGAGTAAACGCCGAGTTGTTTCCCTAACATTTATTTCATTGTTTAAAACAATGACGACGATGTCAACGAGGAAAAATTTGAAAGAATCCTTCCTTCCTCGCGCGGGATCCTCCATCAGCTATTACCGCAAATCCTTCTATCATCGCTTTGGTCGATTCGAGGCCTGACAAATGACCCTCATTCTTACCTTTAACCGCGTGCCTTTTGTTACAGAAGACCAGAGACAGCACCACGACCGCAATCACCACCACAGTTATCGCGCATCCGACCACGAACACGACCGGGATTCGTTCTTGTTGAAGAAAAGAAGAGAGATACGATTAAAATTTGGAGATTATGAATACGAAGAGAAAAATGGCGCCCTTTCGCGATGAAAGAACGCAAATTATCATCATTATTCATTTTTCTTTTGTTTTTTATTTATTACAACTTCTTTACGAAACTTTTATTTAAGTTTTTTGTTTACTGTAAACTTCTTTAATGTTCAGCTACGTCTCTGGTTACCTTCCTTGTCAACTTTATTTTTAACAACTACAGTTCAAGTTAAATTTGTTAAAAGACAACTCATCTCATTTAAATGAACTACCTCTAATTTTAAGAACAATATGAAAGGTTTAACATGATTTCTGTTCTATTTAGTTATCCTTGGAACTGGGTTTGTTGACACGGTGAAAAAGGTGACCGCTTATATATAATATATATATATATATATATATATATATATATATGATAATGATAAATAATTTTATTAGCAAGATATAAACCCCATAACATATATATATACTGCCCAGCCATGCGTGGCTGGCTACGAGGGCAGGAGGAGATCAGACACCAATTCCCTCCTGCACCAACAAATCCCGCAAATGAGGCGGGATACTGCAGAGGGGTCGACCGCAGGTCGATCCTGAACCGTCGTTCGAACCCACACAAATAACACGAAGTATATATATATATATATATATATATACAAGTAAAGGGTGTCCCAAAAGTCTTGGAGGGGTTTTATTTGGCTATAACGTTTTTGTTTGGGGATCAAATAAAAAAGGTTTGTAACACTTGAAAATATATTTATTGCGATTTTAATTACAAATTTAATATCTGGTGAAAATCTTTATTTTCATTGCGTTAATCTAAAATCGCATAACGTACGTTATCCGACTCTGATGATCTTGTGGTTTAATTTCTTTGTCAATTTGAATTTTGTACGGGTAAAGATTGATATCCTCTCTTAAAATTCGATGTAAGGAACTTCTTGAAATGTTTAAATCCTGGCTGCGTCGTCGGACTGATGTGGATTTTCCTCAACGCTTTCACGAACAATCTCAACCAGAGTTGGACTTCGGCTTGTCCGAGGACGCCCAGTCCGTGGTTCGTCTCCCTGACCCTTTCTCATACGAAATTTACGATGTACCGTCGAATAGCTCGATCAGAAGGAGCAGAACGTGTGTTGAATTTTAATCGAAAAGCTCTTTGAGTGGCAACGATGGAAGAGTTCACTCTTTGTTGCACTGTCCAGGATTTCATTTCATTAATCGCAGCAAGGGTACTTTAATTGAAAAATAAAAATAAATAAATTAATCAAAAAAGATATAGCCAAATAAAACCCCTCCAAGACGTCTGGGATACCCTGTATATACAATCCCATAACATATATACGAGGGCCACTCAATATATTTTGCTCCACTTTTTTTTTTCCCAAGTTTCCTCGTAAATTCCAGAAATTTTGTACACAAGTTGTTACATACCTTTTTTACAAGTTTTTATTTTTCCACATAGTCTCCATCCTTTTCTACGGCGTTCCTCCACCTCGAAACAAGGGCCTTTATTCATTGCTGGTAAAAGTCCGCTGGGTTCCGCTCGAGCCACCTCTTAACTTCCTCAACAACCTCATCGTCACTCTGAAACTTTCTTCCACGAATAGCATCCTTCATTGGCCCAAACAAATGGAAGTCTGAAGGTGCCAGATCCAGGCTGTATGGAGGGTGGGGTAACAGAGTGAAGCGCATTATTATTATGGTCTCTCTTGTTTGCAAACTGTTGTGTGGTGTTGCGTTATCGTGCAAAAGAAGGACGTCTTCCAATTTTCTCTCCGGTCGAACTCGCTTTATACGTCTCTGTAGTCTCTGTAGGGTAGCAATATATGCATCTGACTTGATTGTTTGTTCTTTCTTCATAATGTCCACCAGAATCACCCCTTTCATGTCCCAGAAGATGGTGGCCAAAACTTTTCCTGCATAGGGAGCCATTTTGAACTCTTTCTCTCGTGGGGAGTCTGCGTAATGCCACTCCATGGATTGGCGTTTTGTTTCAGGTTAAAAGTGGTGTACCCAGTCACAACTCGTGAAAGGAAGTCATCCCCCTCTGTCTCGTATCGAACCGACGACTCGGAACCAATTTCTTTTCTTTGGGCTTTGTGAGCTTCAGTCAGTTGGCGAGGAACAAATCATGAACACACTTTTGAGTATCCCAGTTGCTGAATTATCGTATTCACACTTCCTTCACTAATTCCTAGCTCCAGTGATAGCTCCTTGTATGTGACGCGCCGATTTGATCGAATGATGCCGTTAGCACGTTGCACAGTGTGAGATGTCACAGCCGATGTCGGGCGACCGCTGCGTGGTTCATCATCGAGGCTGGCTCTCCCTCTCTCCGATGATCTCACACGTTTAGACCAGCGTCCAACTGCGCTTCGATCAACCACAGCATCTCCGTAAACGTTTCGTAGACGTTTGTGAAAATTTCCAACTGTTTCCTTCTCCGCGGTTAAGAACTCGATAACAGCTCTCTGTTTACGACGCACATCACTGTCAGACGCCATTTTCGAAACTGCGTTAACCATCGGTTTTATACAAGGGCGTTTAAAAGCGGTTTTATACAAGGAGGGGAGGTTCAAACTGGGAAAATCCGGTTATGTGAAGCGCAGAAAGTTAAAACTTAGGCCCAAAAGACATTTCAGCCCCATGGCCTATTATTTAGCTAAGAAAAAAGGGTGGGGCAAAATATATTGAGTGCCCCTAGTATGTATATATATATATATATATATATATATATATATATATATACACACAAGTTTTATCTTCTGTTGTGTATTTTCGTTTATTCGACAGTAAATTCAGTTAAAATTTATACGTCGAGTTAAATTCTGCGCAACACCATTTTGTGCTTCGAGAAACGGACCTTCGAATAGAGTAAATAAGTTAACACTGAACTTATTATTCCTCGCAGACTGTCAGATCTAAAGTTTGTAGAAAAAGTTTTAATTTCTATCCTTTTTCTAGTTATAACAC
Source organism: Bathynomus jamesi (assembly GCA_023014485.1). Taxonomy (NCBI): domain Eukaryota; kingdom Metazoa; phylum Arthropoda; class Malacostraca; order Isopoda; family Cirolanidae; genus Bathynomus; species Bathynomus jamesi. The sequence continues at coordinate 54,281 of JAJOZX010010746.1, read as the reverse complement.
TCGAATTAAAATAGGAAATAACACCAATTTTATATATATAAAAAAAAGGAACACTATTTATACTTTGTTTTTGGAAGGGGGACGGGGGCGGCGCTTCCACTAACCGAAATTTAATTCTTTATTTAAGAGTATAAATTTTTATATTAATTAAACTTTAAACAGAATTCTTAATTAGTTTAATTTTTTTTAATTGTAAATGAACGTTATATATATATATATATATATACACATACATATATATATATATATATATATATATATATATATATACACACATATATACATATATATATATATATATATATATACACACACACTCGTTTATAAATGTTTTAGTTTGGCTTAAAATATTGTAATTAAATATACGAATTTATTTCATTATTTCACTAAAAAAAAATGTAAAAAAATATGTGGTTATAATTAAAATAAATAATTATTAATTATTAAATAAACTGTGTTAATATTCTTATATACAGGGTGATTCAAAAGTCAGGTTACATAGGGAAATACTGTATTATGTAATGATACAGGGGAATAGTCACATCACATGTTCGATATGGCTACCGTTAACGGCAATGCACTTGTGCAGCCAGCTAGGAATATCACCAATGCGCTCCTCCTTCGATAACATCTCATAACTCATTTACCTGCAAAGAAACAGAAAAGCCCTAGGTAACATGACTTTTGAATCACCCTGTGTGTATATATATATATATATATATATATATATATATATTATAGTGTTTCACAAGTTCACAACCAGTCTGTAAAAAGTTAATACAACATCGGTGCTATTTCCAATCGTTGCAGAGCTACTGACGTTTTAAGATGCACGAAAAAAATAAACGAGAGTATTAATCTGATGTATTTATTGCTACATTTTATGAGATACACCTTATAAATGTTCAAAATGTCCTCCTCGGTTTTCAATGCACTGCCTTGTTCGTTCCAAACAAGAGTCCACTGCCCATTGAATCATTTCGGGGTGTTCTCGTATGTAAGCAGCGGCATCCATAATCCGACGCGCGAGTTCCTCTCTCGTTTGTACTTTGGTCTCGTAGACTATCTCTTTCATAAGTACCCGTAAAAAGAAATCTAACGGGGTTAGGTCCGGAGATCTCGGGGGCCTCCTCCATATTGGACCAGCACGACCAATCCAACGATTCCCGTACCAGTGATTCGAGTAATCCGTAACATGACGACCAAAATGTGGTTGCGCCCCATCGTGCTGAAAGAACATGCTGCGCCTCGTCTCCAAGGGCACGTCCTCCATCAAAAGCGGCAATTCTTTCGTCAGGAAGTTCAGATAAATATCAGCAGTTAATCATTGTTCCAAAACGAACGGTCCAATCAACTGATCTCCAATTACACCGCAACAAACATTCACCGAGAATCGATGTTGAAAGTTTCCTTCAACGATACCGTGAGGATTATCGGCGGATCACGAGTGGGAATTTCGTCTATTGTTAATTCCATCCCATGAATTGTGCTTCATCACTAAAGAGTATGCGATTAAGAATTTGGCGATGCATAACTATCCACTAGCAAAATTGAACACGCTTATCGTAGTCATCCGGTTGAAGAGCTTGCACACTTTGCGAGTGATAGGGATACAAACCCTCATCATGTATGGTTCGCCATACACGCGATGCGGAGTTACCAATTCATCTAGAAATCCTTCGAACACTGGTAGTTGGGCTACGTTGTACTAGGTTCACCTAAATCACTTCCAAAGTATGGCAGACTGGTTGTGAAACACCATGTATATATTTAATTAAAATCTCTCTAGTATACCACCGGGGCATCAAAGTGTGTGTGTATATATATATATATATATATATATACATAAGCAAACAACGACAGGGAAAAGGAAAAAAGAAACACGAAATCCATGGAACATAATGGAACATAATGAATATTTTAGGCAGAAATTTGGTATGGTGATGGGAAACCCCCTCTCCCCCATTTTAAGTAACTTATATATGGAGTTTTTTGAAAGTACGTTATTAAGGAAGATTCTGCCAAATTATGTTCCATGGTTTAGATATGTAGATGATGTTCTTTGTCTTTGGCCAGTATCTTTAAATCTCAATGAATTCTTACCCAAACTTAATAATTTAATTCCCTCTATCAATTTTACAGTTGAAATAGAACAGATTCTTCGATCCCTTTTTTAGATGTTTTAATATATAGGTCTGGAAAAAAAGTTTAAGTACAATATTTACAGAAAACCCACTAATAATTGCTCCTATATACATTATTATTCTGCTCACCACATTAACGTAAAACGATCCGTTCTTTCTGCTTTGTTCCTCAGAGGCTTACGAATTTGTAGCCCAGAGTTCATTGATGACGAAATTAGTAAAATATACAAAATTGCGTTTGATTTAAAATATCCAAAGAACTGCATAGATAAATCCTTAAAAATGGCAAAGAAAACCTCTTACGAAGTAAAGGACAAGATTCCTTATAACACAAAAAATTTGTTAGTGTTACCATTCAGGGAAAATTTCCTTGATCTGCCGAATCTGCTGAGGAATTTTAACGTAAATATTGCGTTCAGAAATTTAGATGTAATTAAGAATTCATTGATTAAGAATTCCCCTTTAAGTGAACAGGGTTGTGTATATAAAATTCCATGCACAATATGTAATAAATTTTACATAGGCCAAACTGGTAAGTCCCTTGAGTTACGTATTAAGCAACATCAATACAGTATAAGAATTGGCCAAGAATCTAACGCCATTTTCATTCACGTAAGAGATACTAATCACCCCATTGACTGGAAAAATGCCTCCAAATTAAGGTTTAGTAAATCTATTGTTAGCAGAAATATAATTGAATCTAGTGTGATCAAGAATAATGGGGATTTGGTTCTTAATATAAGCCCTGGCCTGTATAAATTAGACCCGTACATAATTAGAAAGTTGGCGTAGGGCCTATTGGTTTCTTGACCGCATTCTTTCCCTTTAACGGTTTGCTTTGGTTAAATATTATTTTAAGAACTGTTAACATTCTTATGTGTGCATTGTAATATTTCTTTCGTATATAATCTTTGTGTGCTTGGTGGTTTATTAGACTTTTGATCAGGTTGGCTATTGGAAGAGTTTTTTCAGATTGTTTGCAGAAGTTTGGAATATTCTGTAAGATGTTGGCACAATTCCTTTTGTTTTCATTAAATTCTTGCCACTTAATTGCCTGCTTTAATTAAATACTCTTTCTTATAACTGTTATAATAATTTTTGTTCTCTGTACATGTTAATTGTCTAATTTCATCTATATAGTTCTTTTATATTCAATAATTTAGCTTCCTTCAGATTACGTTATCTACAGGGTGTCCCATAAGTCCGGCATCATAGGAGAAATTTATATTTTTCTATTTCTACAAACCATAATTCATATTTTTCTCTTTCTACAGGCCATAATGTCTGTGAGCAAGGAAGAATGAATCCAGATAATTCTACTCATAGGAAATCGGAGTCAAAGAGAGGCCACTGCTGAATTTAACAGACTGCATCTAGACCGCGAGCTAATAACACAGAGTTGTGTTAGCAGACTTGTTGCAAAGTTTAAGGAAACAGGATCCATAGAAGATAAACCACGCAGTGGACCTTCAAGGAGGTCCACTGACGATGATACAACGACTGCTATCCTGGCTCATTTTAACAGAAGTCCAACATGGTTCCAGCAAGACGGCGCTCCTGCACATTACAGCACCCACGTAAGGGAATACCTGTACCAACAATTCCCTGGTCATTGGATAGGACGTCGAGGGCCTGTGGAATGGTCAGCTAGAAGCCCGGATCTCACGCCACTAGATTTTTATCTCTGGGACCACTTGAAAGCGCTGGTATACGCAGAGAAAATTAGGAGTGTTGAACATTTGCGGCAGCGCATTATTGGGGCATGTAACACCATTACTCCTGACATCATTCACAGTATGCTTGCTGACTGGGTATCACGTCTGAATTTGTGTATTGAAAACAATGGTGGACATATTGAGCACGTTCTGTAAATAAAAGCTTTTGCTTTGCCTTTTTTAATTATTTTTCCTATGATGCCGGACTTATGGGACACCCTGTATTGAAAAAATCTTTAGAATGTTTTATGGTTTTTAAATTGAGTTGCCGACTGGGAATTTTTCACTTGTGTATTTAACTCATTTACTTTGTAAAATCTGCCTATTACTTGTTTTTCCCTGAAGATGTGAATATATCACGAAAGCGCTCGGATTTCGTGTTCTTTTTCCTTTTCCCTGTGGTTGTTTGCTTATTAATAAGATCACGTGTTATTCTGTGATTTTACTGCATATATATATATATAATATATATATATAATTTTTGTTCAGAATTTAATAAGTTAAAGTGAACATATGATTTCAATAAAATCGATTGGTCTCACAAGTAGTCACAACTTGACCCTTTCATGACTCGTATTTATAATAATTTCTGAAAAATTGTTTCCACAGTTATCATATGAGCATCGCGTTGTTACAATTATTGGGTTTTATTACTAAAATGCACCGTTTATTCCAAATTAGTGGAATAATTGCTTTTTAGAACTCAAGTATGTGATTGTAAAATGCAGGTCACTTCGGAGAAATGTGAATTTTTCCTTTATAAAGTGACCACTTTTATTTCGTTCTGATATTGTGGTTACTTTAAACAAATCCTTATATATATATATATATATATTATCTTGTAACCTTGTAGATGTCACGCACGTCGGTCTCCCTTCACGCGTAGGTCAAACTGGTGGCCCCTACCTCCAGCCCTGGCTTGATGTAAGAGATAGTTACTGGCTTGAGCTATCCATCTCACATAGCCAGGCATATCAGGAATCGTTCTGAGCCCGGCATCTAGTCTTCTTTTGAAGACTTCTACTTTGACATCAGTGGTATTTCTGATGGCTTTGAGTAGCTGCTTAAGTAATCTTGGTCCCGTCAATAAAGCTATTTTCTTTCAGAGTTGAGGATGTCCGTTTGCTGGCCTTTCGTTTGGGAACACTATATATTTTACTCTTCCTATTTTTTAGTGTTGTTTGGGCGATCATGGGGTTTAGTTTGAGGGGTTCAGTATGAGGTTAGGCACTAGTTTTTCTATTATTTTCCATATATATATATATTATATATATATATATATATATATATATATATATATATATATATATAATATATGAAATAGAAATGAAATAGAGCCACACTTAAATGATAGAAGAGGCAGATTCTGTACTGCCCATCTGCGGTGGAATAGGGGACCATGAAAACGAGGATGGAAAATAACCTATAAATACGAGCTCCAAAACTCTTCAATGTACTTCCCCCAAGAACTGAGGATCCTCCAGCACACCAATCCGAATAATTTCAAGGACAAGGTTTTGTGCGAAGTCCCTGACCAGCCATGCATGGCTGGCTACGAGGGCAGGAGGAGAGGGGAAATCAATTCCCTCCTCCACCAAATCCCACATATGAGGCGGGACACTGCAGAGGGGTCGACCACAGGTTAGGGTTAGTTATTATTCAACGTTACTGTCTACGTTTTAAGCTAACGAGGAAAAGAATAGACTTCGCCACCGCTTTTGACTTTCATTCACAAAACAAATGCCGCAGTGAATATTATTACAACTGCAGTGGTTAATAAGTATGGTACTTACGCAAAAGGTACTGAATATTAAACGAGTTAAAAAAAGGTTGATGCGTAATGAATTAATCGTCAGTATGAGAAAAGAACGTACATTGTACAATACAATAATAATTGCTACTTTGGTAAATGATACATAAAGACTGGATGTACAGACAGAAATTCGACCCGTTTATAAGCGATCGATGGAGTCCTTGTAACGGGGTTTTAAGCAGTAGCTTAATAAGGAGGCCTATCGCGCTTCTAGTCCGATAGAGTCTACCTTTAGGAAATTACAATAAGCGAAAGACGAATGCGGGAGCTTCTTAACGAGAGAGCAGTCATTGAAACAGATCGGATAAAAGTGAGTGTGGGCCTATTCACAAGCGTACTTTCGGAGTTAAATAGGCGAAGGAGCGAAAGAACTTATTCACAGACGAAGGCGCGCGAGGGCCTATGTTAGGGATGCTAATGGAGCCGTGTTCGCAAGCAGAATGAATTCGAAATTCAACTGTTAAAATCTTGAGCAGCGGCAGTTGTCACAGTCTTCTTGAAGTGTCTCACGGTACCGCAGGAATGCTCTCAGAAGATCAACTTTCGTGTCAAGCGTTACCGATAAAACTTTGAAGAAGAAACACCTTTGTCAGAACAGCTCTCTGATGGTGGTGAGAATTTCTGAAGCCCAGAAGTGTCCTGTGAAACATCAGACATTCTGGGGCTCTTGAGAATTTTGTATCGGCAAACGAAAATTTCGTAAGGTGATCTCCTCTCACGACTTTCGATACGAACTTGAGAAAAGTACTAAAACAGTAGTCCTAAAAAGGAAATTTTATGAACGTCACTACACACACACACACACACACACACACACACACACACAAAATACAGTGCTAAATCTATAAGAGTGTAAAACTTCCCAAAGAAGTAAATATATTTTTAAGATGGTTGAATCTTTCGAAGGTCTTACTCCAAAACTAAAAGATAAAATCTTAAAAAAAAAAAGCGAAGCGCATGCGCAAACCATTCAAGTAACGTTTCGATTGTTTGGTTATGTTATATTCCTAAAAGTGGGTACTCTCTTCATTGTGTTATTAACAAAAGGAAGTTGAAATTATTTGTGTTATTTAGAAGAAAGACCTCAGTTAATATTAATTTTTCTTATTTTTACTTCTATTGAAAGGAAGGTGTATTTTATATTAATATTATGGTTTTCTTCGACTCTCTATGTGGGTGTAAAACAGAATTATAATCACCTATTTGCGTACTGTGCTTATACTAATAAAGTCTTCTTTTCAGATCAACGGTCTCTCCAATATAAACTTTAGAACAATGTGAACACGGTATATTCTAAACGACTACATTAAATTCACTATTCATAATAGATTTTGATCTTATCAAACTATAGGCCTACGTAGTGTACAACGAACACTATTAACAGCGTTCCATTTCTGGAATCAATAACTAATTAACTCGTTCGTTCAACGTTGTTCGAAGGACGAATAAGTTTGACCTTGAACGAACAAATTAATTCGTTGTTGCCTCCTGATGATGCTGGTTAATAATATTCCAAATGATAAAGCAATGGGGGCGCGTTCGTCTGGCGTGAGCGCTTTTCCAGTTTCTGGTCCTCACTCACTAGGGTGTACCATTTTTGGGTCATTTTCAAAAAGTCAAGGTCCAGGAGTCTAATGTTGTGCCAAATGATGTCCTAAACACGAATTTAACAAGCATTTTCTAATCCAACAAATTTTGAATCCCCCCACCCCCCTTGAAATTTTGCCCATCCCCTTTTCCTAAAAACCCCATATATCTAACAAACTATCAACTTTATCGAAAAATGTTATAGAATAAAAATGATTTAGAATCAAACGTTCTATTAGAAAAGTTCATTAAGATAGAAATGTACGTAATTTTGAAAATTTTCATTTTCTTTTGTCCAAGAGCACCTTATTGTATTAATATAAAATAAGGTGCTTAAGTTACATTATTTATGAGTATATTGTGAGTATAATCCTAATTTAAAAATCCTTTTTTACATTGAATTTTAATAAACAAGCATTGTTTTTACTCTTATTGTTTCTTTTCAGACTGCTTTATTTGAAAAATAAATAAAAAATGAGTCAAACAGCTACAAAACAGCATGACTTTATTCTTGGTCGCTTGCAGGCTGATATTATGAGTTCATCTAAAATTGTTTTACCATCCAATAAAGATGTTCTAAGCCATTTTATTTATTTACGGAGAATGCAGTATAAGGGTCCAAAAGTTACAAAAGATTCTACTGTTAATGAAGTTCTACAGAAGCTACTAATAATATGGCAAAAAGCATGCATTCCTACTATAGATATTAGTAAAAACCCTAAAGGCAGGAAGATGCTGTTAAATCTAGAAGAAATGCATAATAATTTAATCAAGCACAAAAAAAGAGCAAGCTTTGAAAATGAACTCTCTAATTTCATGAAAATTATGGATTCCCTTTTTGACATCTCTTCTCAAAATGCCGTTGAATTAATCCAAAAAGACCGCATGAGAACTGAGCCTCAGAAAGCATATGATATTTCATTCTTAGAAGATCAAAGAACAAAACGAGAAACATGTTTAGGTTTGCTAGATGCAGATTATGCATCAAAAGTACAGCGCAAGTACATTAGATTAGAGAAAGAGAAGAAACGCAAAGAGAAACATAAATCAGTGAAGCAAGTGAGTGCTACAGCCAGAACATCAGAGACCCTTCTTTCTAGCACGACCAGTTCTGAGACAGACAGCTATGAAGAGTTTCCGACAGAACCTACAGCAGGACCTTCAAATGCTTCCAGCCCCAAAAATATTCTTGCCTCGCCATTGGTTTCCTTCACTGCAGACAGACTTAATCTCTCTATTGGACAACGGACTGTTTTTGCTGCTGCAGTAGCCATTAGGTGTGGCAAGGATATTGAAAAACTGTCTCTCTCCAGGACCACATCTGCAAGAGCCGCTCGAAAGACAAGAAAACGAAAATATGAAACTTGCATCAAGGATTTTACTCCTCCTGATCACTGCCTAGTACATTGGGATAGCAAGCTGCTTACTAAATCATGTTCAGAACAAGAAGACCGCCTTGCAATACTTGTTACTGGATACCCAAATGTAGAAAAACTTTTATCAGTTTCTATAATAGATGATTCCACTGGATTGTCTCAAGCCACTTCTGTATTTCAAAGTATTGAAAAATGGAACTTGAAGCAAAATGTCTTTGGAGTATCATTTGATACCACTGCAGCCATTTCAGGATGAATGAAAGGTTCCTGTAAGTTACTTGAAGAACTTTTGCAAAATAAATTGATTTGGTTAGCATGCCGCCATCATGTGGCTGAAAGAGTTTTGTGTGCTGTGTATGAAACCATTTTTGGGCCAAGTAAATCTCCTGAGTTTGAGTTATTCAAAGAATTTCGCGAGTCTAAATGGAAGAAAATTAATACGAAATCTACATACAATGTTCTTGATGTTAAATCAAGGTATCAAAGAAGCCTAAAGGAAGAATGTGTAGAATTTATGACCCAATGTTTAAGAAAATCTGACTGTTTTCCACGTGATGACTATAAGGAAGTTGCTGAAACAACTTTAATGCTTTTAGGAGAGGTTTCCAGAGAAAACAGTCATTGGCGGAAACCTGGTGCAATGCACCGTGCCAGGTGGATGGCAATGATTTTATATACAAATAAAATGTATGCTTTTGCCCACCAAGCATCATATGATGAATCATTGATTAAGAAATTAAAGAGAATGTGTCTATTTAATGCATTAATTTATGGAAAATACTGGCTTTTATGTTCTAATTCACTAGATAGTCCAGCTAATGATCTGAAGTTTTATCATGATTTGGTGAATTACAAGAAGGAAGATAGGGAAGTTGCAAATGCTGCTTTGAAATCTTTTGCCAATCATTACTGGTATTTGACGGAGGAAGTGGTCCCTTTGAGTTTCTTTGGATCGCTAAGTAATGATGAAAAAGATAAGATCGCAAAATCCTTAAACAAATATCCAGTTCCAGAAAATTATGTATGTGGGCAACCTGTTTTCCCCATTTTAAAGGAAGACACAAAGCTTCATCAGCTAGTAGGTCCAATTTCATGGCATTTATTTCAATGCTGTGGGTCAAAACCAGACTCATGGATAAAGAAACCAGCATCAACATGGGAAGAGGTCGATGACTACAACAAACTAAAAAACATTCTTTCATCTATTAGAGTAGTCAATGATACCACTGAAAGAGGAATCAAGCTGGTTCAAGACTTTCATGACAAATGTCAAAATGAAGAAGAATTTCAAGGTCTTTTGCAAATTGTGGAAGAGAATAGAAGACTAATTCCTGATCCTAGTAAAGAGACTCTTAAAAGAATGAAACTCAGTAAAGAATAGTTCATTAACAGATAGATTAGGTATTTTTATTTGCAGAGATTGTTTTAATTTAGAAGAGGCTGATTTTTTTTTGTTATTAAATATACCATAAATTGTCTTTTCTTATTTTTATGTTTAAAAAGCTCTTATATCAATGATTTCTAATTAGGAAACTTGTTTCTTTTTATTTTTTGGGGGAAAGTGTTGAATAAAGGAAAAAAAAAACGATGGACCTCACAACTAAAGATAGTGTTAATTTTTAGCTTTATTTTATATATATATAGTTTTGAGGTTGTCCTCACTTTGTATAGGCTAGTTATAATAAAAACTAATTATAATTTGCATTATAACTAGCAAATACAAAGCCCATCGCCGCGAAGCTGCATTGGGGTGATGCTTCAAAGGTGGCGGTAACACCTTATTTAAGAAGAAGGCACTGCAAGCAAAAATTTTTTTTAATTTAAATTTTTAAAAAATAAATGAAAATTTTCAAAATTAAGTAAATTTCTATTTTGATGAACTTTTCTAATAGAACTTTTGATTCTAAATCATTTTTATTCTATAACATTTTTCGATAAAGTTGATAGTGTTTGAGATATATGGGGTTTTTAGGAAAAGGGGATGCGCAAAATTTCAGGGGGTGGGGGGATTCAAAATTTGTCGGATTAGAAAATGCCTGTAAAATTCGTGTTTAGGACATCATTTGGCACAACATTAGACTCCTGGACCTTGACTTTTTGAAAATGACCCAAAAATGGTACACCCTACTCACTCACTCACGCATTATTATTATTACATCCCACAGACAAACGTAACTGCTTTAGATGTATTTGCGTTTATCAAAGAAAACCTTTCACGTAAGGCGTCATTTTATTGCGGTCTATTTCTAGTTTATTTTAACAATTACAGTAAATATTAAATTTTTTATTGTTTCTACACTGGTTTTGTTGATTTGCAACGTGCAGTGACGTAGGCCTACACAGAAACACATCACCACCCTCAAACCTCATTCCAGTCTTTCTCTTAATAACTTTAAAATTCTTCTAACTGTTCAAATCTTTAGTCGCCTAATTACATATTTATTTCATACAATTGCATTGATGAAAGAAACAAATGTTATGGAACCATTATTCTTGCAACTAATCACATAAAGAATAAAAAAATAAATATTTCTTATAAGTTCTCGGAATTACTGTAATATATATATATATATATATATATATATATATATATATATATGTGGTGGACAGGATATCCGCATCCGCATCATTTTTAACATCCGCATCCGCACTTCTGACTGCGGATGTTATGCGGATATTACCTCTAATAAATTATTTAATTTACAATTAACTTAGCTTATAAAGTAGCTTATAAGGCCTAGTCATGCACATTTCATGTAAAGTATTAATTATTAATAAACAAACAAATATATAAACCTGAAAATATAAATAGCTGGTAACACAGAAAATTGAATGAAACTTGCTTCATTCAATTTTCTGTAGCTGAAACTCTTGAGAAAGTTATTATTTTTATCATGAAAACATTAATATTAATTTTAATTCTTATGCATTGCCTCCCATAATAGTAATATCACGAAATTTCAAAAATTGTCATATATTCATAATTCTATATTATATTGATAGATTAACTAAATATCCGCATCCGCGGATATTGAAATTAAAAATCCGCATCCGCAGATGTTGAAAAAACTGACATCCGGTCCACCACTAATATATATATATATATATATATATATATGAAAAATTATTTCACGAAAGTGACACGTGAAATATATATATATATTATATATATATATATATATATATATATATATATATATATATATATATATATAATATATATATATATATATATATATAGTGAATAGACAAAGAAACAGACAGAGACAGACAAAGAACAGCCAAAGGAATTCTTTCCACCGACATTCTCAAACATCTTGGAATCATCAAGAATCGAAGAACACACGTGATTTTGTCAAGGACAGAGAAACAACAGGACGCTTGTAGGCGTCTCAAAAAGGCCACGAAACTTAGCGCCTAAGAGGTTATAAAAGGCTAAGTCCACTGATACACTTTTCTCTCCGCATTCTTCACTTCTCGTCTTGGTCATGACGTCTCACTCTCAGCCTTCGTCAGCAGCAACACTCGTCAAGCCACCCGCTCTCCGGCCTTCGCCGGGGAGCGGTCTGCTGTTTCCTTCAAGGCTCCGATCTATCATCAAGTAAGGCCTTTTACAGACCGCCTGCAGAAGCAATCTTTCGAAACCCAGCGCCGTTCGACTTCAGCCGGCCTCAGTCCATCAAGCAACATCTCAACACTACAGGAAGCGTATCAACACTTGAGGCGACATTCTTCTGACCCTGGCTTAACTCATCCTTCACCTCAATTCGATCGGCGCCCGTTCAACAAGTTCACCATAGGCCCCGCTATCGACTTCAAGGTCATCCTCGACGTGCGAAACGCAGGACGGTCAACTTCACCTTGGGCCTACACTCTACACGGTCAACCTTCAAGTATCTTTTCCATCTCCCGAAGTATTCAGCCTTTCGGGCCTACAGTCTACAAGGTGAACCTTCAAGTATCTCTTCCATCTCCAGAGGTATTTCAACATTGTCGGTAAGCTCTCTGAGCCTCGTTCTTAAGTAATGCTCGCTAAGCCTACAGAGTGTATCCGCAGCGGCGTGATTAGGCTATACCTATCCAAGTGTCATTCCAATACCGTAATTGTGTATCACCCTGTTATTGTGTTCTTTCATGTAATTCATTTTATTTGCATCCGTTTGTTTATGTGATCCTTTTAAGCATTTCATTATTGACGGCCTAATCCACTTACAGTGTACTAAACGTACGCGCATTCTTTCTATCATTATTAGGCTGTAGCATCTATTCTATGTTCCATTTATGCATAACTCTTTAGCCTACCAAAGTCAGTGTATTACGTAATCCATTCAGTGTACCAAACGTACGTGCATTATTTACATTATTAATAGGCTGCATCATCTATTCTATGTTCCATTTATGCGTAACTCTCTAGCCTACCTAAATCAGTGTATTACGTAATCCATTCAGTGCACCAAACGCACGTGCATAATTTCTGTTATCAATAGGCTTCATATTTCATGCTACGTTTACATTTGTGCACAACTCATTAGCCTATATAACCTTACTTAACAATTAAGCTGTATGACTATTTCCTTATTTGCTAAGTCAGTCACTTTTAGCATAATATAAATGCCGTTATATAATTGTTAATCACTATAACTACCGTCATTGCATTGTTAATCGCTCTGAACAAATAACTGATTTATTTTCTTAATTAAACACAAAACCACAACGTAATTTTCTAACCTTATTAATATTGTTTGCTTGGGTGTAATTCAAGCTGGTGACCTCGAATATTTCGTATCATTTCATTTAGTAATTATTATAGTAGGCCTACTCCATTAGCCACATCAAACCGGTTAATACTAGGCCTACTATATATATATATATATATATATATATATATATATAATGGCGCTCCTAACTATTCGTACATAGAAACATTTCAATTCTATTCGTCCTTATCTTTTGTACCATGCATACGACAGTTATGAAAAATTTACCGGTTCGTTTGGAAAAATGTAACAAATAAAAAAATTAGTTTAACTAAAACACAAAATGTAAAACATCAAAAGAATTTCAGAAAAATTAAAAAAAAAGTTAAAATGCAAAAGTTTTCGTACATTTATTAGATCGAATCCGGGCGAGGACTTTGTAATTTCTGACCATCCCTGGTGGGTCGTGGTTCGGATTCCACGTTAAGTTGTAGGTCTAAAGTGGAGCAAGAAGCTCGACTTTCGTCAAAGTGAACAATTCAGGCGGAAGCAAAACCAAGGTGTATATATATATATATATATATATATATATATATATATATATATATATATATTATATATATATATGCACTTTTAGTTTTTGCTGCAGTTTGTGTAGAGCAAGCCTGAGGTGGTACGAGGAGTATTGTGATTGATACAGGTAAATTTGTGCTACTTTGGGGAAGAAAACAAACTTACGGTGAATCTTGCTCCTGAAGAATCATGCACCTGGACTGATAATAAGTGAGGGTATCTGCAAATACAAAAGAATAAAACTTGCGCGAAAACGAACACGAATTTCAGTATTCTTTGAACTGAGATAAAACGGACCACGGTTGCTTTCAGTGGTGATAAACTACGTACGGAGACCTCGTGAATACATTGACCCACTGTTTGTTTGGCAGTGCTGCTACGAGCTGCTCGTACCGTGAAATGGGTGTATGGGTGGACTGATTCTCAATGTGAAAAAGGTTTAACTTTTCTTCTCATTTCCACTCAAGTTATACCTTGGAATGCTTTGGGGCAATGTTCGAATGATATATATATATATATATATATATATATATATATATATATATATATATATATATATATATATGTGTGGTTTCTTTTTCTCATTAGTAACTTTATCATGAAAGGTTATGAGATTCTCCAAGTCTCCAAAGAAAGATGGAATTCTTAGTCTTTTCCCTTAATTAAGGGAACCCAAAGTTACACACTGCAAGTCTCCAAGTTAGAGATCAAGTGAGGATTTCTGTATTCCCTTTTCCTTTTCATGTACACATATAAGCTTTATATATATATATATATATATATACATATAAAAAAAAAATTATATATATATATATATATTATATATATATATATATATATATATATATATATATGAGAGAGAGAGAGAGAGACTTGACAAAATAGAATATAGACTTTCGGTTGTTTTTTCCATCGTTTTTGATTTGATATTATAAAAGTCAGTAAATATAAAAGCTATATTGAATCAAAGAACAAATTTGCGATGACTTACAAATGACGAAAGTTTAAAATAAATTTTTCCCTTACGCGTTTATTAAAGAAAATATGAACAACATTCCCGTTCCCGTAATCCTGCTCAGTGATGATCATTTAAAGCTTCAAGATTTTTTCATTAGTGAAACTGAAGTACAGGGTGGGCCGTAAGTTTCCATACATAGGAAAAATAAACATTTTTTTATGGACAACCATTTTTATTTATATAATATGCTCTACATGGTTGCCATTGTTTTGAAAACACATTTCAATACGTGTTCCCCACTGTTGATGAACACGCATTAGCACAGTTGACGTTATGCTTGTAATGGCGTTGGTGATACGTTCCTTTAGATGATTTATGTCTCGTGTCTTTTCCTGATACACCATGGCCTTCAAGTGCCCCCAAAGATAGAAATCAAGGGGGGTGAGATCTGGGGATCTGGGAGGCCACTCCACAGGACCAATTCAATTCGTTGCTCTTTCGTCAAACGCATATTCTTAGGGTATCTGAAACATAAAAACAAACGTTTAATTTTTCCTATGTATGGAAACTTACGGCCCACCCTGTACTCTCGACCATACAGTAGGTAAGATTAATCCTAATAAAACTCCAGGTCCAGATAAACTCTACTCTACGATACTTTAAGAAATGAACCCCGCAATAGTCTCTCTTCTCACATATTAATAATAATAATAATAATAATAAATAATAATAAAAAAATAATAATAATAAGCCGTTACAGTCTGGAGAAGTTTCGTTCGAGTGGAAACTCGCAAATATTACGCCAAAATTTAAGAAAAAGGGAACAAATCGCTTCCGGAGAATTATATAATTATCGTTCCATTAATCTGACTTCGGATGTTGGTAAGCTTATGGAGACGATCGTTCGGGACAAAATAATTAATCGCTTAGAAATGAATAACTTAATTAAAGATTCTCAACGCGGCTTTCGACGTAATCGTTCTTGTCTTACTAATTTGTTCGACTTCTTTAATGATATTGTAAATATATATATGACGAGAGTAAACCAGTAGATATTATATATTTAGATCTTCGAAAGACGTTTCATAAAGTGCCACGCAGTAGCTACGCTTCATTCTCACGGAATTGATGGTAATGTTTTCAAATGGATTAAAAGCTCGATTAGTGGACGTAAACAAAGCGTCTAACTGGAAAAAGTTTAACTAGCGGCGTGCCTCAAGGATCGGTTCTGAGACCAGTTCTTTCTATTATTTATATCAGTGACATCGACATAGGAATTAAAGGTATAATTTCAAAATCTGCGGATGATACCAAAGAAGGGGGACGAACAAATTGAGCGGCAGAACGTTTGCAGATTCAAGAAGATATTAATAAATTACTCGGGTGGGTGGAAGTTTGTCAAATGAACTTTAATAAAGATAAATGTTAAACGTTGCATATCGGTAGAAGCAATATTAAAGAAAGTATTTTATTCTCGACGAGACACTAACGATTGTTACCGAAGAGAAAGATTTAGACGCTCTTAAACCGAGTAAGGAATGTATGGAAGAGGTCAGAAAAGTAAATAGAATCTTAGGATTTATTGGTAGATCATTTGAATTAAGTCGGAGAAAGCAATGTTAACATTATATAATTCCTTAGTACGCCCCTACCTGGAATACTGCGTTCAGTTTTGGTCCCCATATTTACGACAGGACATAAACAGAATGGAGAGAGTGCCACGACGGGCTACTAAGATGATTCCCAGATTTAGAAACGAGTCATACGCCGCTCATTTAGAAACGTTAACTTTATTCTCATTTTAAAAAGGGTGATTTCGACGAGATTTAATCCACGCGTTTAAAATGATTAAAGATTTGGATAATGTCGACGCCGAAAAATATTTCACCTTCAGAAACGAGGATAGAACTCGCGATAATGGGTCTCAAATTCGTGGGTAAACATTTTAATTCTAATGAAGCTAAACATTTTTCCTTCAATCGTATAGTTAATCCGTGGAATGGATTGTCACGCAGAGCTGGGCACTTCCGCAAACGCTTCCGCAAACCGCAAATTCCGCAATTGCGGAAGTATGTTTTTCGTTTGCGGCAAAGTCATCGCAAATTAGTGAATTTGCGTTTGCGGAAGTGATTTTGAGTTTGCGGATTTGCGATTGCAAATCCGCAAACTCAAAATCACTTCCGCAAACCGCAAATTCCGCAATTGCGGAAGTATGTTTTTCGTTTGCGGACTTGCGTTTGCGGCAGTCATCGCAAATTAGTGAATTTGCGTTTGCGGAAGTGATTTTGAGTTTGCGGAGTTGCGATTGCAAATCCGCAAACTCAAAATCACTTCCGCAAACGCAAATCCGCAAACGCAAATTCACTAATTTGCGATGACTTTGCCGCAAACGCAAGTCCGCAAACGAAAAACATACTTCCGCAATTGCGGAATTTGCGGTTTGCGGAAGTGTTTGCGGAAGTGCCCAGCTCTGAATTTGTCAGCCAGCGTAGTTCAAAGTAATTCGGTCGAATCCTTTAGAAAGAGACCAGATGCTTATCTTGCCTTAAACCCCGAGTTACAAACATTTGTTGGTGCGTGCGAGAGTATCGTAGATCGTAGAATTTTCACTCGGATTTCTTCCTCTTCACTTTATCTTTAAATTTCTTTCCTTCTTTTCAACCTCTTTCCTTTCTTCGCTTTCGTTTAAAACTTTCGCTCGTCTTTAACTTTTCTTATTTCTTTTAACCAACCTTCTTAAACGGACAACCTCATACCGTCACGCAGAGCTGGGCACTTGCGGCATATTTTGCGGTACTGCGGTACTGCGGTACTACCGCAAACCGCAACCGCATAACGCAGTACCGCAAAGGATCGCTGAAAGTACCGCAGTACCGCTACCGCATTCAAATTTCCGCGTACCGGTTTGGTAGCAGAGCTGGGCACTTGCGGCATATTTTGCGGTACTGCGGTACTGCGGTACTACCGCAAACCGGAACAGCATAACGCAGTACCGCAAAGGATCGCTGAAAGTACCGCAGTACCGCTACCGCATTCAAATTTCCGCGTACCGGTTTGGTACCGGTTTGATAGTACGGTAGTACCGCAGTACCGCAAAATATGCCGCAAGTGCCCAGCTCTGTTTGGTAGTACGGTAGTACCGCAGTACCGCAGTACCGCAAAATATGCCGCAAGTGCCCAGCTCTGCGAGTCATAAGGACCAGCCGGTCTGTCGCTGATTGGTGTCCTTTGTATTCCTTCGTAATATATTTAGAATCGTGTTGATTCTTCCTTTGCATTATGTAAAGGTGACGCACGTTCTGGCACTCCATTGATGAACTTTGCCATTTATTCTCGAGGACAATTATCGTGGTGTCTATTTATTTTTGTCAGCCATATATATTTATTTATTAAAGCCCATGAAATATATATATTTTTTTAATTAAAAATGAACTAAAAGATATATTTATTAATTTTCAACATATTAAAAAATATATTTGCTAAATTAAAAATTTAATTATAAAAATTTCTTCAACAAATTTTTCAGAATTTCCTCAAAATAATTATTTTATTTTTAAATAAATTTTCTTTCTAATTTTAATTTATTTATTTTCTTTTTTTAAAAATATTTTTATTTATTTATTTTCAGATTTAAAATTTGCTTTTTCCAAAAAATTATCCGAGAAATTATTTGTGATACGAGTCGTGACATCTACTTTTTTGTTTTAAAATTAAATTTTCCAGCGATGAGAAGGTAAAAGTAATTTTTGCCCTTTCAAACAATGATTATCAAATTTTGAAAGGGCGTTACGACCTTTCAAAAGGTGAATCTTTCCACCAAACACATTCACAAAACCATGAAACTTTTTCTCAAAAGTAAATTCACATTTCCCGCGATACTGGAGGAGAAGGATTGAGTCAGGGATCCATCCTTTCCTTCTTCCCACAAAGGGCAAGAATATCCTTGGACGTGAGCGCCTGCCGGGCCGCCCACGTAATTGCGAGTAGGTACGTGTGGGTGTGTGGAATGTAAGGGGTTAAATGATAGGCGAAAGAGAGCAGAAGTGGTGCGGGTGCTTAAGTGCTTAAGGGTGGAAGATTTGATATTCTGAGGCTGTGTGAAACAAGGATGAAAAGAGGTGAAGAGTGTGAATGAGGGGGTGTTAAGTGTGTGAAGGCGGGTGTAAGCGAGAGGGTGAGAGAAAAAGGTGTGATCCTGTTGATAAATGATGTACGGTATGAAGCGATGACAAACTTTTCGTGTGTCAGTTCCCGGACTGTGTGTGTGTGTGTGTGTGTGTGTGTGTGTGTGTGAAATTTAAGTTTGCGAGAATGAGAGTGACGATAGTAGTTGGATATGCGCCGTGTGATGATAAGTGTGAGGATGAAAAGGAAAGGTTCTGGAGAGAGAGCTTGATAGTGTGATCAGAAGGGTGCCTGAATGTTATAAAATGTTTGTAATAGGAGACATAAATGGAAAGTTGGTGCGGGTCAGGAGGATGAGGTGTTGGGGAAGCATGGCGTACCAGGAATGAGTGATAATGGGTGTAGGCTGAAAGAGTTTTGCAATGATGGAGAGTAGTGTGTAACAAATTCCTTTCCTGAACATAAGGGAAATATAAGTATACTTGGAAATGTATGGAAAAAATGATATACACGGTGAAAGAAGTCTGATAGATTATGTGCTCGTGATGAGTATTGAGCAAAAGAGGTACGAGTGCGGATGAAGTTAATAGTAGAGTGAATCAAGGGAGGAAGTGGTGGGTGTGCTGAAAGCGGTTGAGAAAGCGGAGAGTGGATAGAGACGCTACGAGATGTTTACACGAAGGTGTGTTAGTACCAACACTTTCGTATGGGTTTGAAACACTGACATGGCATGAAAGGGAGAGTCAAGAGTAAGAGCGGTTAAGATGGATAACCCGAGCCCTGGGAAGTATGTGTGGCGCGCGCGTCGGATTGATAGCGTGAGAAATGGTGCGATTTTGGACAGATGAGGCGTTCAGAAGACGAAGTAAAAATTGAGGAAATGCGTTAAGGTGGTTTGGGCATGTTGAAAGAATGGAAGATGACGAAGTTGTGAAAAGAGTGTATAAGAGCGTTTGCAAAGGTAGGAAGAGGAGAGAAAGGTCGAGAAGAAGTTGGATGAACAATGGACATGGTGAATGATTGCGCGAGGAAGCGTGGACTCGATATGGGTGATGCGCGAGAAGTGATCGCGAGTCGGTTGGAATGGAGGTGGTTTGTTAGAAGTACGTAAGTCCGGGACTCCGTTTTTTTTTTTTTTTTTTTTTTTTGACAAGGCCAGGAGGAGTCATCACGCATGGTGTATGAAGCGCCGCGGGTGTGGAAATTTGCGCTGGCCTACCAGGACGCCCGTGTACATTTGCGTACGCGGATGCGTACATTTTACTTCCTACCCGTTCCCTTTTCACTAACTTCCGTACTTTACATCCGGGTTGTTTTTCGCCTTCTCGCCCGAAATCCTTCGAAAATGAGATTTTTGATAATGTAAAAATTTCGATAGAAGGGTTTACATCTCCCCAAACAAAAACCATCAGACAATATGACGCGTTCGGTGGAGAAGGGGCGAACGCAACATTTTCGAATTATGCCACAAAATGCAGTTAAAGTTTGTAAACTTTAAACCTTTGTATTTTTCCGGTTTATTGAAATGTTGTATGAATTTGAACACATATTTGAGTAAAATATTGTTGTGTAATATGTCGATATAATAAAACGCCAAGAAATTTTACAATATTATTTATTGATAGCTTCTGATGTTAACTGGTGTAATCCATTATTTGGTCCTCTTCGTCGAATGTTGTATTACCTGCTTCAACTGTTTCGGTTTCTTCCAGTTCCTTTAACAATCTTGTATAATAGTTTCACTGCAGTTGCAGGCATTAGGTCTGATAATTCTTTGAGATCTTTTATTTTTCCTTAGTTATTGGCAGCAATTGGGAATACTTTGGTTGCAGTGTCTGCTGGGCTAGATTGAATAAACTGACACTGTAGGATTTTTTCCCTTTCTGCAGTCTGACGGGATGGCTATTATCTGGGGTTGTGCGGTATGCAGTAGATATTACGTAGCCTTCTTTGTGTTGAAAGTCAATATTAACTTTCTTGCATCTGTAAATTTAGTAGTTGTTGATTTCCTAATGACAATGCACGTTTTTAGGACGTCAAAATCGAGAAATCAGCCTGTTTCATTTCTACAACTAGGAAGCGCTGCGAAACGGCTGTAGTTATGGCCGTAACATAATCTTTTTTGGTGTAAATAATATTGCTGTAATATTTTTTATATTTTGTTCAATTTGGCCAAATTCAGCATCACAGGGCATTGTCGAGTGACCAGAAAGTATAGATGTGTTCAATGTGAAGCAATGATGCGGAGTGAATTTCTCTCGAGATACATTAAAACCTAAATTTTACCGTGAAAGAGTGCAGACTAACATCTAATTTTTTGCATAGGTAAAGCAAAGGTTTTAAAGGATAATTATACGACAAAAAACTCATTTTTCGAATTTTGTGGCGTTCGCCCCTTCTCCACCGAACGCGTCATATGATCTAGCCTATAATCAAATATTAATTAACCTAACCTTATCTAATGTAACGTAACTTTATTTTACTTAACCTAACCTAACCAAGTGAAACCTAATCGGGAGCAGAACCTAACCAAACCTATTTAGAGGTTTCGCACACGACAAATTAATTATCAGAATCTTTATCGGTACGATAAAAAAAAAAAATATCCATTCTCATTTTTTGTTCTTTTGTTTCAAGTGAATATTCCATTGAGAAAAATTTCCAACCCTAAATTTAGTGTCTTCCAAAATCTGTCTTTACACACACACACACACACACACACACACTATATATATATATATATATATATTATATATATATATTATACAAAACCAGTCATTTCACCTAATGTCTAAAAGTTTGGGTTATTTCATGTAATTTGCATGCTTATGACCCTTGATCACTTCATAAAGGTTAGGGTAAGTTAGGTTAGTAATGCGTAATACTTATATATATATATATATATATATATATATATATATATATATATATATATATATATAATGAAAATAACCACGAAAGAAAAAGAAAACACGAAATGGTGTTCAAGCGCTTTCGTCTAATGACATCCTCAGGAACACTGTTCCTCAGTGTTCCTGAGGATGTCATTAGAGCAAAGCGCTTGAGCACCATTCTGTTTCCTTTTTCCTTCGTGGTTTTTTCATCATAAATTTACTCACGTTTTACTTTCGTGAAATAATTTTTCATATATGTGTGTGTGTGTGTGTGTGTTGTGTGTGTGTGTGTGTGTGTGTGTGTTGTGAATTCTTTATGTGGTTACGATACGGGTTCTTTTGCAAGTCCTTTTTCACCTCTTACTCTATTGCGAGAAAAAGTCCCCCAAAATAAAAGAAAACAAAATTTAAAAAATAAACAGAAATGACATTTTTTTATCAGAATGTTCTTTTCAAAAAGTTTGCAATGAACTGTCATTGCGGGTATGTCAAAAAGGTGCCGCAGTTCCGAACTTTTGTCGACACACCGTTAACAATTCCGTGAAAAGAGCACCAAACGCTTTCGGAAAGTTGAATGGTATTCGTTAAGCGAAAAAGACGTTTTTGCACTCCCCGCCAACTCTCTAAATTCAGTCTGAGATGGCCACTACTGTACGCCTCTTCCCTATTTCTTCAGTTAGAAGAGAGAGAGAGAGAGAGAGAGAGAGAGAGAGAGAAGAGAGAGAGAGTTTTTAAGAATTTATAAATGATATTCTAGATTCTAGAATATAATGTATTTTTAACGATTTGGTAGAATTTTATTCTCGTTTCAAGGAATGGTCGAAACTGAAATTTTGGGGATCCGTTGAATTTTGTAGATTGAAACAGAAAAAGGGTTTCAAGATATTTGAAGCGCGTTTCAAGTACTTTCGGGACTAAATTATTTATTAACAATAAATAGCAATCATAATAATAATAATAAACAATAATAAATCCGAATTTATCGGTATTAATGTGATATTAGCAAGAACTTCATAATGAATGCTAAAATACCCGATTTCAAATTGAAAAGTCAGCGAGAAAGTATAAGAAGATAAATTAGAATTTCATACCACAAAAATGTCTAACCAGTGTTTTTGTATTTTAATACGTTAACTAGAGGGCCAGTGCCAATCATGATTTTCAGTAATAGGTGCCTGAGGATAGCTGAGTAGTTTAAGTGTTGAGCAAACCTGATACTATCATGAGGGGTCCGTCCTCAGATCTTCCCCCAACTGCATCTGCTGCTTGAATCCGCTGTTTGAAGACTCTAACACCTTCAGAAGGTCTCAAGCTTTGAAGAAATATCTAATGCAAAGTAAAATAAATTTTCTCGTCCTCAATCACGGTGTCTTTTAATACCCATAACATTGGTTTATACTCTCTTCCATCGAGTAAAGTGAATTTGCGCTATTATTTCACGTACAGTATAATGCAATTGCCATATATATACTCGTATATATATTACGCGGGGCCAAGGGCGAACGCCCACAAAAATGCACCCCCCCCTCATAGAAAAGAAGGAGACAGCCGAAATCAAGGTCCAGAGTTTTCGAGATGCCTGGACACTGCGTTTGAAAGATTAGAGGTCAGAGACATGGGGAGAGATGGATTGAGGAAGTGGATGAAAGATTAAGAATACCGACTAATTCTTGCGTTTAGAGAGAGTTGAACAGGAAAGGAATGAGAATGTGTTGAAAGTCTAGGCCTGCGTGATCTCCTTAAAAGAGGAGGCATGCAGTTAGAGAGTTCAGAAAAGCAGTGTCCGTAACATTGCGGCGAAGAGAGAGAGAGAGAGAGAGGAGAGAGAGAGAGAGAGAGATTGAAGACAGTCAGTAAGAGGCGGGGAATTGATGAGACGAAAAGCCTTTAATTCCACCAGGTCAAGTAAAGCTGTGGGTTGAGCCACTCTACTCGGGAGAAATGTACTCAGTACTGGACGGATCCCTGTACAAAGACAGCAACTGAGTGGGGGTGAAGAAACTGCGGAGGCGGTACAGAACATCTAACCTCTTAGAAGCTGTTTTAGAAAGAGTATATATGTGATCTTTCCAGGAAAGATCACGAGAAAAGGAAACGCCAACAATGTTAAGAGAAGAGGAAGGACTGAGTTGCGTATTGGTGAAGGTAAAGGGATAGTCGTATGGAAGATCGTGACGAATAGACAGATGAAAGAGACTGAGTTTTTGAGGCGCTGAAAGCCACAAGGTTTTCTCTGCCCTAATCAAAGATAGTAGAAAGATCAGAGGTCAGGTGAGCCATCCCCACAAAAGTGGCCACCTTTTTCACCGGGCCAACAAAACCACAATTCTCGCTGTGTTCATAAAGCGATATATCTATAATATCAATCTCACTCAGCCTCGTAGGGACCAGCCGGTCCGTTGCTGCTTGCCGTCGTTTGTATTCCCTTATATATATATATATAAAGTAAAGACAGTTGGTAGAGTGTTTCTTAATTAAGAAGGTAGAAAAGTATAATATAAATAAATGTAAAAGTCCTTCTCTAAACAATCTGTTCAAATATACATCATTCTTTCTTTAAAAATAAATTGTTACAGAATTTTAACCGACTAATTTAATGCAGAATTGCCGCATCTCCAATTGGAGTTTCCTGTCTTTTTTTTTCTTCTTCTTTTTGGGGGGGGGGGGGGCCTTTTAGTTTTAATTTGGCCCTGAAAGAAGGAGATTAGATAAATCTTGGATAGTTTCCTCTTTTTACTTGAAGGGGTTTTTTAGTTTTAAACTTTCCAGCTTTTATTTTTTCGTTTTAAACATTTTATGTTGAATTTACCTTAATATTATACACATGTAGTGTGTGCTAACTGTTTATATACACATATATATATATATATATACACACACACATATATATATATATATATATATATATATATATATATATATATATAATAATAAAAACCACCAAGGAAAAAAAACACTATCGACCGACCGCTTTTGTGTGTATGTAACGACAGTCTTTTTCCTTTTCCTTGAAAGTGGTATTTTTTATTATATATATATATATATATATAACCTTGGTTTTGCTTCCGCCCGAATTGTTCATTCTGATGAAGGTCAAGCTTGTCACTCCACGTTAAACCTACAGTTTAACGTGGAATCCGAACCACGCCCCAACACGGGCGGTCAGAATTTACAAAATCCTTGCCCGGACTTCGATCTCACGACCTCCCGTTCAGCAGCCTTAACCACTAGGCTACCCAGGGTACCCATTTATATACCACCGATTTGTTTTTATTGTGTGGAAATATGAACAGCTGGGATTTGCTGCGTGCCGCCTGCCGTCACCGGATCTCAATCCCGGGGCTGATGGATTCGTAGTCAGCGATGCTAACCACTACATCACCATAATATAAGGTTGTAACATAAATTCTACTCGAATTTTTAGTTTATTCACAACAAAAATTAAATGACATAATGACAAATTAATCATCAATATAATTACCTTCGTTTCTAAAACCTCCTCCCACCTGTAGAAAAGTTTTTTTATGCTACGTCCAAAGAAATCCCTTGGTTTCGAGTCAAAAAAAGCGATCACTTCGTTTTCGATAGCGTCCCTGGATTGCAACTTTTGTCTATCTAGATGATGTTGCAGACTTCTAAATAAATGGTAGTCTGAAGGTGCGATGTCCGGAGAATAAGGTGGATGAGGCATTTTTTCCCAACCAAATGCCTCCAATTGGGCAGTGGTGATTCGAGCAGTGTGAGGGCGCGCGTTATCCTGGTGGAATAGAACGCCTCCGCGATTAATTAATGCGGGCGTTTTTCTCGTAATGCCATCTTCAGTCGTTGGAGTTGTTGGCAGTAGACTTCAGGTGTGATTGTTTGGTTATCTGGCAGAAGCTCAAAATAAATAATTCCTCGCATATCCCACCAAACGCATAGCAAAATTTTCTTTGGATAGGGCCCATTCCTTGGCTGAGGTTTGGCTTTGTTTCACGGCTAAGCCACTGATGTCGACCCTTAATATTGTTATAGAGGCTCCATTTTTCATCCCAGTGACGATGCGATTCAAAAACGGTGCCTGCAGTGCCGAGAATGCAGTGATGTGCAAATATCGATTCGATGTTGAAGATTCGCTTGTGACAGATCATGCGGAAAAATATTCATTAGCCTAATCCTACACTAGCCTAAGTCATTCTGTATCATTCTATATCGTGATAAAACCTGTGCGAACCTGTTGCCGCGTGTGTTTTGCAACAGTTCTAAAACTATTCACATTATCTTGAGGTTATTCTATAATTATCTATTGTCCATTTTCTTCGAGCAGAATTTATGTTACAACCTGATGTGTTGTGTGTGTAATATATATATATATATATATATATATATATAATCAGTGGCGTGCGGTCCATGGAAGCAAGGGAAGCAATGCTTCCCTATTCAAAGAAAGAAGAAAGTGCTGTATTATACTTTAAAGTTTAAACAGTTCAATATGTGTTAATAATTTGTACAAATCATTTTTTTACTATTTATAGCATTTTATTGGTAAATCAGGTGGATACATAGTATATACATTGGTTGCCATTCGTACAAAAACCTTTAAGAAAGCCGACGCAAAAAATCTCGAGTTGGACAACAAATTGACGAAATGCATCCTTTTCCCAATGACTTTCGCTTTTTTTTACTGTTACAAATGTGTTTCTTTCCATTCTAAAAACTCATTTAATGTTTAATAATGTAGTATTTATTGAATACAACAAGTTTCATATATAGTTTTTCTACTAAAAAAATTCCATGGCCATGTTAAGCGAAAATAATATATCGTTATTATCCACCTATGTCAAAAAAGAAGCAATTTAGAAATCGCTGTCCAGATCTTATAGTTAATTTTCTTGAAATATCTGGCAACTTTACGTGCTGTCTGCTGTCATTCTCTCATTTAAAGCGAATACGTAACTACGCTAGAAATGCGCAAGGGTAAGAAAGGCTTGCAAGTTTAGCTTTAATCTCAATTGAGAAAAAGCTTCTTAAGGATATGAAAACCGATGCCTTTTACGAAGAAAAATAGATATATTTAATAAAAAAGAAAGAAGAAATAGAATTAACCTATAAGTAAAGTAAGTAGATGATTATATGTGTTTTGTTTTATTATATACGAGTATTTTAAAGTTTTATTTTAATTTTATATAATCTTTGTTGTTTTTGCTTGAATTGCTTCCCCTTGACGAAAAATCACCGCACGCCACTGATATAGATATATATAATATAATATATATATAATTATATATATATATATATAATATATATATATATATATATATATATTAAACACAGACCGTGCATGGAACAAGGAACTCTTCTGGGAAAATTAAATCCACTATAGTCCGAATAAGTAATGGTAAATGACAAATACCA
Source organism: Bathynomus jamesi (assembly GCA_023014485.1). Lineage (NCBI taxonomy): Eukaryota > Metazoa > Arthropoda > Malacostraca > Isopoda > Cirolanidae > Bathynomus > Bathynomus jamesi. The sequence continues at coordinate 27,005 of JAJOZX010010746.1, read as the reverse complement.
TAGTTTTTCTTTTTCATGATGCTAGCCCGACGTGGGCAACGGGTCTCTCGCAAAGAGGTCCCATAAATATAGCTTCCCTCACCAGCTATCTGCAAAGCAGACAGGATCCAGCTTGCAGATAGCTGGTGAGGGAAGCTATATTTATGGGACCTCTTTGCGAGAGACCCGTTGCCCACGTCGGGCTAGCATCATGAAAAAGAAAAACTATGGTATTTGTCATTTACCATTACTTATTCGGACTATAGTGGATTTAATTTTCCCAGAAGAGTTCCTTGTTCCTTGCACCAGTCTGTGTTTAACATATAAGTTTCTCAGGGGACCATTCTGAGTTTGTGTATATATATATATATATATGAATAGAAACGACATAAGTGTTAAGGAACGTTTCTGCACACGAGGAGGAGAGATAACGAATAATGAAAAATGAGGCGAACCGCCCGGGAATCGAACCCAGGCCTTCAATTGCCGGTTGGACGCTCTACCATTATGCTACGGACCTCACTCAATCACAAATCGAAATTCTCACATAGGGCAGAAACCAATGCCCTGAGAGGGCACCCTCGCAAATCGTGAATATGCGCATATAACTGCAATGACCGCGCAGTATATAAATGAATAGAAACGACATAAGTGTTAAGGAACGTTTCTGCACACGAGGAGGAGAGATAACGAATAATGAAAAATGAGGCGAACCGCCCGGGAATCGAACCCAGGGCCTTCCAATTGCCGGTTGGACGCTCTACCATTATGCTACGGTCCTCACTCATTCACGATTTGCGAGGGTGCCCTCTCAGGGCATTGGTTTCTGCCCTATGTGGGAGAATTTCGATTTGTGATTGAGTGAGGTCCGTAGCATAATGGTAGAGCGTCCAACCGGCAATTGGAAGGCCCTGGGTTCGATTCCCGGGCGGTTCGCCTCATTTTTTCATTATTCGTTATCTCTCCTCCGCGTGTGCAGAAACGTTCCTTAACACTTATGTCGTTTCTATTCATTTATATACTGCGCGGTCATTGCAGTTATATGCATATATATATATATATATATATATATATATATATACATATATATATACACCTCAGTCTAATATTTGAAGGTTAAATATATTAGATGTTTTGTCGTCTACAAAAGTTTGTTAAAAACATTTACGTTTTTGTTAACTGAAAAATTTTCAGTTTTATAAAAAGTGCATTGTGTATATTGTTAATAAATGTCCAAAGTTTTGGGAAGAAAAAGTCTAAAATTTTTTGTTAATTTAACCTCGACCTTGGTATATATAAAAATCACGTGCAGAAACTTCAACTTTTTAAGTACTGATCTAAATTAAGGATTATATTTAGTATCGCTCGAGAAAGGTTTTTAGTGAAGTCTAAGAGAAGTTTCTTTATGGTAACAATAATAATTGGGAGAAAACTCTAAGGGTGAGAGAAACCCATCTTTCAGTTTTCAATATATTTTAAATTAAATAAGTTCTAAATGCTGTCTTTGGTGGTTAATTCACGTAATTGAAAGATTAATTAATTTTTATATAAAGAAAATACGTAGAATAGTCTTCATCGCGCTTTGTTAAGAAAAAAAAGTTGTCCTACGCGAGCAAAGCTTTGACATCAGATACGTTAAAATTGTCCAACTAGTTCCGTTGTTATTTCTCGACATCCCTGAACTAGAGAGGTTGGCGGCAATGCAGTTTTGTTTGTTTGTTTGAATGGATTGTTTATCGTCCGTCGCAAGCTCATATGACAGAGGGGACCTACAGCTTTACGCGGGATCCGAACCACGGATCGCTACATAATCTCGGCGCGGAGGACGGTTTCCCATCCAACCACTACCCAAACCCTATACCGCATAATTTCGCCGAATGCAGGAAGCGGAGTGACAACACCAGCCACGTCGTAGACCAAAGTTCCGTTCATGCGGAACTTAACAATACGAAAAGAGAATATTAGTTGGAAATCCTACCACTCTATATCAGTTACAGTTGGAGTAGTCTAGGATAGATTATAGCATATAAAAAAAACTACTCAAACTGAGAAGGTTTTCAGAGTGTAAAAACAAGAAAGATCTTTTGATGAACCAGTGAATAAAAACGTTGCGTAACAATTACCAACATTGTTACGACAGAAGGTCGAAAGATTGAGAGAAAATAACGCAATTTTCTCCACTGATTAGTGAGGCGACCTTTATAAATTAGATCAAAATAATTAAGTGAACCAAATTAATTGAACAGAGAAATGTCGCGCGGTGATCTCGTGAAATAAATCAATAGGCCTTTTTGATTCTGACATGCAAATCTGTTTTACACAAAAATTGGTGATATCTTCGCTCAATTAATTACGTTTTAAGGTATTTGTAATTAAGAGTTTATTATTTCCATTCATTCGTGTGTGTGTGTGTGTGTGTGTGTGGTGGTGTGTGTGTTAGGGGTGGGGGAAGAATTGCAAAAGTTTGTCCCTTATGTTATGAGATCTACACTTCGATTCCTTGAAATAAAAACACTTAAATAAGTTACTGAAAATTCAGTTTTAACTTCCTATTTAATGAAAAAATTCGAGAGAGAGAGAGAGAGAGAGAGAGAGAGAGAGAGAGAGAGAGAGAGAGAGAGAGAGAGAATCAGGAAAGAAAACACTTTTTCCAGAGACCAAATTTAGGACAGAAATTAAAGATTTTCATAAGAAAATTAAGTTAATATATATGAGAAAAAGCATGTGCAAAATCTGAAGAAGTTCCATTGTAGCGCGCGAGAGAGAGAGAGAGAGAGTTACAAGGAAAAGAGGAAGCCACAACAGTTACAACCGACTCGAGGGGGCACCCATAGCTTACATTCAGCCACAGGCCACTCACGGAGAGAAGAATTAGCACAGAAAAACAAAAAGGTCTACATCCTCCTCAAAAGGTCTACCATCCTCCTCATCACCCCCAACTCCCCACCCCTAAAAATGGTCAGGTTCGGAGAGAGAGAGAGAGAGGAGGAGAGAGGAGAGAGAGAGAGAGAGAGAATGTGCTAAAGTAATGAAAGGACTAGATATTTCATCTTCATTTTAGTGTTAAAGGTTTTAGTACACACGAGTTGTACTTATTGAAAGGGTGGAAACCCTTTCATTACTCATTTAGTACATTTCATACTACTTCAGTATCCTTCCTATTTTTTAATTTTAAAGATTTTTTTGTACCTGAGGCTTTTTCATTTATTTTTTTTCAGTACGTTTTGACCCATAATGGCCCTTTTAGGGGCCTTTGATTCCAGGTATAAATAAATGAATTGAGGTGGTCGTAATTAAGAGTTTCAAGTAGGCTTTAATGAATGACCACGAGAATTTATTCCGTGTGTTGCCTGAAATCGGATTTTTTTGGGGGGGGGGGGGGAGGTCTTTCAATTTGAAAATTATATTTCGGCTTTGATGAATTTTCAAAAGGGTGGGGTGGGTCTCCATTTCTTTTATTTACTCATTTATTCACGTATTACGAAGTATATAGTTTGAATGGGTATTGAAATGAGTTTATTTACGGTAAGTAATCGCCATGTATTAGTGAGTGTTAAGATATTCAACTAAACTGTATTTTTAGAATCGAACAATAAAAAACATTAGTAATTACTGTGGATTTAATTTTATATTTGCTTTAATTCGTCTCATTAATTATCATAGAATGCCTCGTAGGTGGTTTTCGCCTTAATCCTATCTCTGTTTATTGCGTGCAATAATAAAGCAAGACTCGACTTAACCTAACTAAGTCTGACTTAACCTAACTAAGTCTGACTTAACCTAACTAAGTCTGACTTAACCTAACTTAAGTCTAAACAAATCTAATTAAGCCTAACCTAAATCTAACCAAATCTAATTAAGCACAACCTAACCTAAGTCTAACCAAATCTAATTAAGCCTAAAAATATGTTGATAAATATCGCATCGAAAAATGTGTTTTCAGACCGATAAAAATAAATATTATTGGACCTAATTAAAAATTGATCCAATACTTTGGATAAACGTTTTTTGGAAGCTGAGCAAATAAAATATTCAGCTTATATTTAACTTAAACGCGTATGGCTATCTAGCGTTAAATTTATAATACTGTAAATGTCAGCTGATCAATGTTGAATTAATAAGCATCGTAAGTCACATGAAACGAAATAAAGGTCGAATAAAACATTTTGGTTACATTATAGCGAATAAATAAGGAAATATTTTGACGTTCAAATCTGTAATTAAGCGTTAACTTAATTTAACACATTTCTCTTAATTTAGACCTCATAATACGATTTGCTATACATGTGCATATCAGGTTAAATATAAATGAAAGTAGGAACCAGTCAAGACGGCTAAGTCAACACACACACACACACTGCTGTTTGGCTATCCTACAAAACCACGACATTCTGACACATTTTCACATATTTAGTTCTGTATCGCGACATTTACCGTCTAAAAATCTAATAAATTTAACCAAACTTTACCTGACCTAGCGTAGCCTAACCTAACCAGACCTTAATTATATGCTATTTTTCATTATAAATTATAGTATTTATAAAGATAAACCACCGCGACACTGCTAATATCGTGATACGCACGTTTGTGTCGTGATAGACTCTGCGTGTATCCTAAATACTGTCGCGATTCCGTAGGGAAACCAAGACCACACACAAATATGCAAAGAGAGAGAGAGAGAGAGATAATCCCAAAAGTGATATTATAAACCTTTCATTAGAAATTAGAATGGTACGTCTTAAATTTAAGTACTTTACTGTTGAGGAAAAAAAAGCCTTCTTTCATTTAAGAAATAAAGCGACAATAAGAAATAAATTTAATAGAAGAAAAAGCGTCTTTATGGAAACTTGATGATGACTTTGCCGAAAGGTTGTGCATCGAGTAACTCCATTTCTTATTGCGGTTTCACTCCCTTAATTCAACTTCTCATAATTGACAATATTCATCCAGTATCATCTTTGAAAATCAGTCTAATTTGCGTTTATACACTGCTTAATTATGTGATTGCTTGCGACAACGAGTATTTGAGGCCCTCCGAAGAAGAAGTGGCTAAACGACAAAAGTAAAAAACGCCAGAAAACCAAGTTAAAGTTGGACCAAATTTGAAAGTGGAATTACTTTTCAACTTTTCGAGATACTGCGACGAAATATCTTCAAAAAGTTCAAGTTATTCAAATTTCGAATTGGTAAAAAAAAAATTACCGCGTTTCCTGGCGGTTTTTTACGTTTGTCGCTTAGCTACTTCTTCCTACAATAACAGACATTTTGATTTCAGTTTCAGTCGCCTTACAAAACTTTCTTCATTTTCCCATAGAACTTCTATCACAGAGGGTCAATTATTTATTTATTCGCTTGTATAAAACTTTGCTACGGACGGTGCGTTTAATATTCCAATGGGGTTACCTGAACTCTTTGGTTGACGAATCAAAACCACGCTCCATCGAAGATGCCACTAGAATGTGACGCAATGTACACAGTATAGCTTATATAAGAAAACTGGCACTCGTAAATGGTTTCACGGCCATCTAGCTGCCAGTTTGAACATTTACCGAATTAATAAATAGCTCACATGGGCCCAGATTTCTGGTCTGCCATTTATATATACGTCTACAGGGTAAGCGGTATTGCGCGAGCGCACGCACTATATATACACATATTATATAATTATAGCAATTATAGCAGTTAATGATAAACTTCATAACTGGCTAGTGGGTATGTACTGTAGACTATTCTGAAAAATACGGTACTGTCTTCAATATCTTTAGTAAGATTTTTATTAGGGTAGCAGGCGCTTACCCTGAATGCACGCCACTGATATATATATATATTAGAACACTATATTATTATAGGGAAAGAATAAATGGTAAAATATAGGAAGACGAAACGTTAAAAATTTCAAAATGGAACTTGTCTGCAAAGTAAAAGTCTCCGTTCGGTTTCTCGTTTTGTCTTTGCTTCAAAAACTTGCAACAGCGTCCGTGGTGGCTCAGTGAGTAATAGCGTTTCCCTAGAAGCAAAGTGAAAACAATGAGAACCGGGGTTCGAATTTGATAATAACGATCGGTGAACGGGGCCAGAAAGTCGTAAAGCGCTCAGGCCAACAAATGCGGCCCAATTGATCTAACTTCTCTATTATTATTACTAACACCATCGCGATTCGAACCCCCGACCTCGGTGCCTTCATTTCATTTCTAGGGAAACTATTACGCACCGAGCCACCACGGGCGCTGGCTTTGAATCCCAATGTCGCCGGTTAATAAATCGGGGAGTTAGCGCGATGGGCTAAATTCATCTGGCATGAGCACTGTGCCAGTGTCTGTCTTTCTTCATTGATTATATTATCCCAAAAGTTCCCAATTATAAAACAAACGAAGATAATTATTATTTTTACCTCATCTCATTTACTTTATTGCAACAAACGCAAAACACCAAATTTAATTGGTGCCAATTAGGTCTCCCAAACTAAATTTAATTAAATATAGAGTCAAGCTTAAATTTTGTGATTTATGATCTGTACACACACACACACACACACACACATATATATATATATATATGATTCACTGGAAAGAAGAAGAGAGAGGTACACCATTATTTACATTTGGAAAATAACGGAGAAACTAACTCCTACCCTTACTCTGAACCCTATAACTCCCCAAACAATAGTGGAAAGTAGAAAAGGAAGACTGTGTCGTGTTCCCAAAATTAAAGGCCAGACAGCGAACATCCTCAACCATGAAGGAAAATAGTTTTGTTGGGAGAGGACCAAGACTGTTTAACCAGCTGCCCAAGGAACTCGGGAACACGAGTGGTGTTGCGGTGAATATCTTCAAAAGATTAGATGCCTGGCTCAGAACAATCCCAGACGAGCCGGGAGTACATGGCTATGTGAAGTGAAGAGTACAAGAAACCAACTCTCTACTTCACCAAGCCAACTCGAGAGGAGGGGCGACAAGCTTGATCTTCGTGAAATGAGGAATCATCGCACTGAACTTTTTTTTTTTTTTGTTTGAAAGTATGACCGCTCATGGCCACCAAAAGAAAGGTGGATAGCAGAGCGAACACAGGACGAAGACTATGAAACAGTGAACGGAAGTGAACAATAGACGGGGAGGAGGAGGAAGGGAGAAAAAAAAAAAAATTATCAGAGTCACAACCGGTAAAAAAGTCGGGAGCGAAGGAGGAAGGAGAACAACCCGGTTACCGAAAAGTAGGGACCTTCCGATAGAATAGCGCCAAGCCTATCACAAGGCCCGACGCTCTCCAAAAAGGGAAAATACTCTGCGCGCAGCGCAGAGTAAAGCGGACACTCCACCAGCAGGTGGCCAATTGTGAGTAAGATGTTACAATCGGGACATCGGGGCACCCGATCCCCGGCCATCAAATAGCCATGGGTCAGGTGGGTGTGGCCAATACGGAGGCGGGCCAAAGCCACCTCCTTATGGCGCGACCGATGGAAGGAAGAGGCCCAACATCCCAATTTGGGTTTAATCTTGCAGAGTTTGTTATTTGCAGCGCCATCCCAGCGACTCTGCCACCGGGAGCGCAAAAAACCTACGGAAGCCAGGGATATAATCGGAAAAGGGGAGGGACACGGGTGAAACCTGTAGTCGGCACGCGGAACGGGCAGCTCGATCGGCAGCCTCATTTCCAGCCACGTTAACATGTGCAGGAACCCAGCAAAATACCACCTCCTTGCCACCAGAAGTGACAAGGATATGGCACAGTAGCTGGATTCGTCGGACCAGCGGGTGGACAGGGTCAAAACACTCCAGGCCATCCAGGGCACTGCGGGAATCCGAATAGATGACAAACGACCCATCCGGATGCTCCCGCACCACCTCCAGAGCGCTCAGAATGGCATAGAGCTCCGCCGTGAAAACGGAAGCCTCATCAGGGAGACGGGTACATCGGGGAGCAAGGGCAAACGACTGGGGAACAGCCGCGGCCACAACGCCCCCCGACGACCTCGAGCCATCTGTGAAGACCGCAACACATGCAGAGTGACACGCTGCATGCTGAAGGAACAGAGACCGAAGTAAGGCAGAGTCAGAATCGGCCCTGCGAACGGGGCGCAACGCCCTACAGCATGCAACAGGGGTGCTCTCCCAAGGTGCAACACCCCTGAAAGAGACCGGTATAACGGATGGAGGAGGAGTGCCCATACCATCGAGGAGGGAGGTCACCGTGTCGGTGAAATACCAACCCCCATCCCGGCAGAACGCCCTCTCAACCACCTGGAACAGAGGAGAGGTTTACCGATTAATCGACATCGATAGAATCGGCCATTTTTTTTTAAATAAATAAAATAAGATTATTTTATCATTTTAATTTTATTTATTTTATTTAAAACAAAAATAAAAATATTTTATAATTTTAGTGAGTAATAAAACTTTTTCACACCATTTAAGCTGCGGTAGTATACGAGTAACAAATTCTGGTACTGTATATTTTGGAGTGAGCTGAGGAAAAGCATTTGAACAAATATGAAATGTAAAAATATGAAAATTGAAAGTTTTTACATTAGATTAGTAAAATTTATGAAGGGAATTAAATTCTTAAATATAGGCAAAGAATCGGCAGTGGCATCGGTATCTTCATTAGCACTTTTTCATGGAATCGGCATCGGCTAAATTTTGGAATCGGTACATCACTGGTGGTGTAGCGGTTAGTATCGCTGACTACAAATCCATCGGCCTCAGGGACGATTACCGGTGACGGCAGGCGGCGCAGCTCACCTAGCTGTTTATCCTTCCATTGGCTGGTAAATAATGGGTACCCTGGGTCTAGTGGTACGCTGGGCTGCTGCTGATCGGCAGTTCATGAGATCAAGTTCGGACGAAGACTTTGTAATTTCTGACTTTCTTGGTGGGATTTCACATGAAGTTGTAGTGGTTATTTATTTAAGGTTCATTTGGCCGATAATTATAATAACCGTACGACAAGTAAATATCCGTCAAGATTCTGCAGCCGACTTTTCACTGACACAATTTCAATCAAGGAATAACAAAATAATTGTGGCTTGATTTTTATTTTCATTACATAAACTGTAATTTAGTAAAAACTAATTTACCCGTTCATGGTAAGGGCGAATGTTATTACGTTAAACAGCACCGAGAGAAAGTCTCGTAAATGCCACTAAAAATAAACTGACAAACTATACTTACAAAATTTCGAAAGGCCTCAAAAACTTGTGATTCTGACGCATCACAATCTAGAATTCAATTCTAGGTATGAAGGATTTTATGGCATCCTTTTAAAGGATTTTCTTCCAACTTCTCCCCAGAGGGGCATTCCTTCTCCCCACTTCCCTATACGAGCACCACAAAAAAATATAAAAACCTTACAGATTTGCGAGAAGTTACATTCAAAGATAAACATCTTCACTTATCTTCCCTGAACAACTACTGTATGTACGAAAAAGCTATAGGAAAAAGTTTAATTAGGAATATTTACAAAAAATGTTATAGGAAAAGTTTTCATTAAGATTATTTCTCCAAAACTGGAAAATAAACATGGACGTTATTTCAGAATTTCTCTCATTGCTATTTATTTTTAATTAGAATTCAGATCCGCACATTACAAAGCTGTAGGTCTAAGATGAGGCAACAAACTTCACTTTCGTCAGAATGAACAATTCTAGCGGAAGCAACCGGTCCCCCCCCATCCAACTACTACCCAGACCCAGTGTAACCTTTAAGAGAGAAATACCTCACCGAAAGTAGTGTATAGCGCACCACGAACAATCGCAATCGCCCCACTTATGTAATGGTTAACTTAATGCGAGAGCGTTGGAATGTCATTCAAAGGGTCCGGGGAGACCGATCCGTAATAACGAGTCGGTAAGATTCAGTTTTTGAGAAAATAAAAAAGTGTTCACCGAAAACCCCCAAAAGAGCGAAACTTTAAACCGATTGACACTAACAGGCATTAATTGGCTCGCACTTCTGTTGGACTCTAATTCCTCGAAATTCAAGAGGAAATAAATACATAAATAACGCGGAAATATGATCTTAAAGTAAATATTTGATACTTTCCCCATATAATAAAGAAATAGTCTCCGATTAGAATCTTTTAGATTGCGTCATATCAATGACTCATACCGAAGATCACGCGAATACGAGAAAAAGTGATGCAATAATGACGAACAATTATGGCGGTAGGAAATTCTACCAATGGTCACTAATGGGTTAATAGTAAAACTTTTTAATCAGATTTTGTCCGGTCACTCCGTATCCGAAGTCACCCCGTATCCGAAGTCACCGGTTTACGATATATAAAACCCTTATTTACCCCGTTAAGACATAAAATAAGGGAACGAATGAATAAAATCCCCTTTTTGAGTATGAATTTAAGTAATTAATTTACCTGTTTCATAATTAAATTAAATCAATGTAAACGAGTGAACATAATATTGGATTGTTTCATTAATAAACTTTGAAAAGGAGGTAAAAAATAATTAATTATAGTTACTTTTCCTTTCCTTTACTTTGTGTAATTCTTGCTTCATGAATATATGTAAATGTTAATTTCTTTCAATGATTTTATATATACAGGGTGGGCCGTAAGTTTCCATACATAGGAAAAATTAAACGTTTGTTTTTATGTTTCAGATACCCTAAGAATATGCGTTTGACGTAAGATCTTGTTTACTGATGAAGCAAATTTGTACGTCAATGGAGAGGTTAATCGGCAAAACATACGTTATTGGAGTAATGCTAACCCTAACTGGCTGAGTCCGACGAAGATGCAAGGTGCCGGTAAAGTGATGGTGTGGGCCGGGATATGGGGTGACAGAATTATTGGACCAATTTTTGTCAATGGAAATCTTAATGCCGAAAGGTATCTTAACATGTTGCAAGAAGAGATTTTCCCATCCCTGCTAAACGAGGAAGGTAACTTCCCAGTTTACTTCCAGCAAGATGGAGCTCCACCTCATTATGGTCTTCACGCGCGTCGGTATTTGGATCAGCAGTAGTTTCCGGATGCTTGGATTGGTCGGCGTGGTCCTGTGGAGTGGCCTCCCAGATCCCCAGATCTCACTCCCCTTGATTTCTATCTTTGGGGGCACTTGAAGGCCATGGTGTATCAGGAAAAGATACGAGACATAAATCATCTAAAGGAACGTATCACCAACGCCATTACAAGCATAACGTCAACTGTGCTAATGCGTGTTCATCAACAGTGGGGAACACGTATTGAAATGTGTTTTTCAAAACAATGGCAACCATGTAGAGCATTATATAAATAAAAAATGGTTGTCCATAAAAAAATGTTTATTTTTCCTATGTATGGAAACTTACGGCCCACCCTGTATATATATATATATATATATATATATATATATATATATATATATATATATAAACATGAAAACAGCGTCAAGGCAGGGATCAGCAGAAAATTAAATACCCTATACAAGGGGGAAAAATGAAGCTGCCAGAAAGAGAAGACTCTTTTTATAAATTTATCGCAGGTCAGTTTAACGCAAGACCGAAAAGAACTGCTTTTAACCTTCGACTGAACTGCAACTTCCACAAACAAATTCGATAAAATAAAAATAATTAAAAAAATAATTAATAAATTAATAAATAAAAACTACGGTCGATTGTTCAACCAAACATGTTTAAAGGAAAAACTGTTCCCCAAATATATATATATATATATATATATATCTAGAAGACAGGGAGTGCTGGAACTCCCGTTTCTTCTGTCACTGTCTTCTTCAGCTGATCTTTTTCCGTGTCTCATCTACTCTGTGAGCAGTCCAAAATGCTCTCAAACACACACACTTCTTTGTCTATTCTTCACCACACATACATGCATTTTACACATTACCATTTTTACAAAATTTATTAAAAAAAAAAAAAAAAATAATGGGATCATGGGCCTGAGAGACCTTGATTTTGGTTTAGTCCTTCTTATATAGGAAGGGGGTGTGTTTTTGCGGCCACTCGCCCTTGCCTCCACCTTCCTACATTAAAAAACAATAATCATGAACGAAATTAATAATTATATTAACATTATAAACACAAATTGCTTTTATATACGATCATCACGTCCATCATTGGGGTTCATACATTACAAATGTAGCTTACTTCTCAACTAATGTCATAATTTATATATATATATATGCTCCTCGGTGGTGTAGTGGTTAACGCTGTTCATTCATCCACAATAAGAAAGTGGTTGGTAGATAAATGGGTACCCTGGTGGCCTAGTGGTTAAGACGCTGGGCTGCTGGTGGGCGTGGTTCGATTTCACGTTAAATTGTAGGTCAAGGTGGAGTGAAAAACTTGACCTTCGTCAGAATGAACAATTCGGGCAGAAGCAAACCAAAGGTGTGTGTGTATATATATATATATATATATGATACACACAGACCGTGCATGGAACAAGGAACTCTTCTAGGAAAATTAAATCCACTATAGTCCGAATAAGTAATGGTAAATGACAAATACAATATTTTTTTCTTTTTCATGATGCTAGCCCGAGTTCCTTGTTCCATGCACGGTCTGAGTGTATCATAAAAAACCTCAGGGAACCATTCTGAGTCATTCCCTATATATATATATATATATATATATATATGAAAATGAAAATGAAAATGTTTATTGGCAGACTATAGTCCATATGACAAATATTATTAATACATATATATTCAATAAAGATAATTAGTAGCTTAAATAACTTACTTCTGAGTTTAAATAGTGTTTAATGTCATTTATTACTGGATAAATAATAATAATAATTATAATAATAATTATTATTATATTAACTTTAATGATTAACGATTTTTCGTATTATATTTGAGATTTACAAAAGAAATGATTTTGATAAAAAATAAAAATGTCTCAATAGAATAAAAACAGATGGGGCCGTTCATAATTATCAACATTTTCACAAGTGTACAAAGAGTACACGTTTTCAAGACCTCCCCGCCCCCCCTGCTCCCCAAAGTGTACAAAGAAAAATATTGATTTTTTTTTTACAATGTATTGTATTGAAAAACTCTAGAGATATACGAGTAATATTCAGACTCAAATTAAAAAAAATGGAATTTAGTACTATTAAAATAAAGGAAACGTACTGACTATACACAATCCAAAACTGTACACTATAATATTAACCCTCAACCACTATCGCGGGGTCAGGAAGGACCCCACTCATTTAAATTTTGTGTGACCAAGAATTAAGATAGTGTTGAGGTTAATACCGAGTCCACAAATAGTTTAGTTTGGATCGACATTTTTCGCATCTCTAAAGCGTACAACGGCCCTTAACGCCCCCCCCCAGCGTACAGTTTGTACGCTCGTGAAAATGTTGATAATTGTGAACGGCCCCTAAGAAAAAGCCATTTTGTTATCTGCTTTTAACCCTTTTGCGCTCAGTGTCACTTTATTGATTTTGTTCTGGCTAACGTCAGACGACTTTATTCAGTCTTGGAAGAGACCTCGGGCGGTAAAGGGTTAATAATAACTATATATATATATATATATATATAATATATATATATATATACATACAGAGAGAGAGATTAACTTACTTTCTGGCTGTAGAGTTATAAGTTTCCTTGCCACCCCGTATTCATTGACGACAGAGCAATTATAAGCACCGAAATCGGACGAAGCTGCATCGTGAATCACGAGAATATTACGGAGTCTCTCTTTCCCCTCGTCTTCAACTACTTCGTAACGAGGGTCATCTAAGAGGGGGAGAGAAAGAAGTGAAAACTTTCTTCGTGAACCGTTAGTACAATATATATATATATATATATTATATATATATATATATATTATATATATATATATTCAATGTTCAACACAAAACTATGACCTCATCAGTAAATAGTTATAGATTTTAGAAATAATTTCACAAATTAATAACATTTCACATACACGCACACACGCAAACGCATTTCTCGTACAAATGTGTCACCACCACCACATAATAACAACAAGAAGAAAGAACATCATCAGGAATAAATTTTGATTTGGTAAACTTTTTCAAAATATACTTTTGATTTGCATTTCCGATTTTTGTTTTCTCAATTAGTTTGATTAATTCTTAAGTATGATACATTTCATCAAAGTGTGACTGATATTCGCATCTCAATTTTGAGGGGTAACAAAAAAAGAAAAAAAGTTTTTATTGAAAAGGGAACAATGAGTCACTGATGCATAAAAGGATTAGAACATAAATTGCGTTTCACAGGAAGAATCTTGAAATTGGAACGCGAATTTTGCGTTGTAAAACGAACGCTCGAAAGTTCGTCAAACTAATTTTTTGTTTGTTTTAAGGGGTCCAACTTGTTTACGGAGTCGGAATTTTAGTTTTGAGATTTTATATTTTAATTAAAAATAAATTTTGTTAAAATAAACTTTCCTATTTTTGTGTTAAATAATTGTAATGTAAATTCATTTTAAATAATAAAAAAAAAGGCCAAAATGAAAAACGGGGGTCGGATTATAAACTATAAATAAAGGTTTTCACGAGGAGAGCGTAGAGGATCATATATATATATATATATTATATATATATATATATATATATATATCGTAAAGAACGACGCTTGTATAGGAGAACATTCCGCGCAAGATGAGGAGGGAGAACGAACAAATGAAAAAATGAGGTAACCACCCGGGAATCGAACCCGGGATCTTCCGATTGCCGGTCAGATATGATAACCACTACACCATGGTCCTCACTCGATCAGAAGTCGTAATTCTCCTACATACGCGCAGAAACCAATGCCCCGAGGGGGGCACCTCCCGCATGCCGCACCTATATATACATTTCAACTGCAAACACGCAGTATAATTAACGTAAAGAACGACGCTTGTATAATAGGCATGCGGGAAGTGCCCCCCTCGGGGCATTGGTTTCTGCGCGTATGTAGGAGAATTACGACTTCTGATCGAGTGAGGACCATGGTGTAGTGGTTATCATATCTGACCGGCAATCGGAAGATCCCGGGTTCGATTCCTGGGTGGTTACCTTATTTTTTCGTTCTCCCCTCCTCATCTTGCGCCGAATGTTCTCCTATACAAGCGTCGTTCTTTACGTTAATTATACTGCGTGTTCTTTGCAGTTGAAATGTGTGTGTGTGTATATATATATTATATAATATATATATTATATATATATATATATATAATTATATATATATATGGTATACGTATACTTTAGCGTCGGAAATTATTTATACATTTAATATCAACAAAAAATACATAAGCCTGAATATAACTTTACTAAAAGTATTAAAACAATATTACAACTGCAAAAAACTTCACTTTTTTACGTGAAGGTCAAATATGAGAATAAAACCCACTCTAATAGACAGAGTTTATTTCCACGAAATAAACTCTGTCTATTAGAGTGGGTTTTTATTCTAATATTACAACTGATATATCGCCATGTTGACAACCTAGCTTCTTCTTTGCCCGGTTAGGTCAACTGTACGCCCTTGACGATTGGTTAAGTTGTGATATTTTCGTTAGTTTAAACGAAAATATCACGACTTAACCTAACCAATCGTCAAGGGTGTACAGTTGACCTAACTGGGCAAAGAAGCAGCTACGTAGTCAACATGGTACATCACGTGCCATATTTCCCAGCTATATTCACCAATTCTTATGGAGAAATAAATATAAAACTAACTTATTTGCGCATTTGATTATATCCATTAATGACATTTATCAGTTGTAATATCGTTTTAATACGTTTAATAATAATAATTATAATAATAATAATGTTATAATAATAATGAAGTTATAATTTCCGACGCTAAAACGTATAAATAATTTCTGACGCCAGTGTATATATACACACACACACACCTGTGTGTGTGTGTGTGTGTGTGTGTGTGTGTTTTGGATGGTGTATACATAATATGCCGATGACATGGTATAAATAAATTCGGCGATAGTGCATAAGATGGCCGTAAATTATTCTTGAAAAAATACTTGGCCATAAATTAGTTAACAGAAATTTCTTGTTTGCTTGTGACAGCTTTCTATAAAAACGAAAATCCTCTTAATACCTAACATTCTATTTGCTGTATTTCAAGCCTCTAAGCACTGCTTAGAAGATTTTAGATCACTACAGGGATATGAAGTCACCAAATATTGGGTCACGTCGTGTTTTACGTTCGTAAACTCAAAAAATTAACCAAAGAAAAACAACGAACAACTATCAAACGGGTAAATCGGTTTGTCGTTGTTTAAATTTTGTAATTTTTGGGCAAGTTGTTGGCCTAACCAATTTAATGCCCAGTTAGGTCAACTATACGCCCTTAATGATTGGTTAGGTTAAGTCGTGATATTTTGGTTAGTTTAAACAAAAATATCATGATTTAACCTAACCAATTATCAAGGGCGTACAGTTGACCTAACTGGGCATTCAATTAACCTAACCGGACATTCAGTTCACCTAACCAAATTATCAAATTCTTTTCATAACACCAGGGTTGCCAAAATTATTTCATTAGGACTAGGTCATTAAAGCAATAGACGCTTCGATAGACGATTTTTTTGAGTTTCCGAACGTAAAACACGACATTATCAAATATTGTGTGGTTTTCCATTAAGTGCATCATTTTACTTTATCTATTTATATTTTACGCCCAAGTATTTTTTCAAAAATAATTTACGGCCAACTTATGCATTATCGTCATAAATTCTTCTGTTAAAGGTCTGAATTGTCTTATGATAGACAATGAACTTATGATAGACAATGAACAATATTTATCTCGGAATAAAATTCGTAGAATTATGACATTATTAATCCTAATATTACGAAAGAAAAATATTGCCCTAAATACAGATTTTAATAATTACTTATTAACATACTAAATTATACCAAGGGTATATTATACCCAGGTTATGAAATAAGGGGGATCACCTGAAGATCAGGGCCCCCAGCCTTCTTTAGTTAGCTTTATAAAGCTAACTAACGAAAATATCACGACCTAACCTAACCAATCGTCAGGGCGTACAGTTGACCTAACGATTGGCTAGGTTAGGTCGTGATATTTTTGTTAGTTAGCTTTTAGGCTAACTAAAGAAGGCTGGGGGCCCTGATCTTCAGGTGATCCAATAAGGGTAAACCCCTATTTCATAGATGGTAAATTATATCAAGGGTATATTTTATCCAAGTTATGGAAATAAAGATTAAATTAAGCTAATTGAAAATTTTCACTCGTGGAAGTGCCATCGTACGATCTAATATTTTAAATCAACTTCATTGAGATTTTGATCATGTTTTCAATAAATTAAAATTTCGGGGCAAGTGTAGTTTACGTCCCCCTGACGCAAAAGGGGACATAAACTACACTAGGTCAAAGTTGGGGAACGTAAACTACACTAGGATCTTTAGGAGACATTTTTTAAATGAATCCATCAAATAAAACGTTAAAACTAACGAAAATATTACGATTAACATAACCAGTCGTTAGGTCAACTGTACGCCCTTGACGAGTGGTTAAGTTAGGTCGTGATATTTTCGTTGTTAGCCTTATAAAGCTAACTAAAAAGGCTGGGGTGACGGATTTTCAGGTGATCATATATATATATATATATTGACGATTGGTTAGGTTAAGTGGTAATAGTTTCGTTAGTTTTAAGTTTTATTTGATTAGGTATACGCGGACAAAGTTGGGGAACGCAACTACACTAGGATAATGTAGGGGAACATAAACTACACTAGGCACCACAGGGGGACGTAAACTACACTTCTCCCAAAATTTTTAAATAGTTCCTGAATAAAAGAATTAATTTCGATTTTTGTTGTTGATGTAACTTAAACATTTGATATCTGATGGTAGCCTAAACCTAGACTAGCCTAGTCCTACTTCAAGTGGGCGTCAAAATTAAGTCCTTATAATTTATATATTACTTACTTGATTAAGATAAATAAAATGTATTGATACGGCTTTAACCTCAAGATTAACACTTTTAACTTCCATTTCTTGAGTAAAATTGGGACCAGTAAATTTGTTTCAATCCTAATTTAACTAGAATCATTCTTCACACCATGTCAACAAAGCGCCATTACTAGGGTCAAAATTCTAAAGTAGACTTATAAGTTTTGGACCTAAAATCTATAAACGAAAGCTATTTTATAAGTGAAATACATTTAAAAAAAATAAAATTTAACTAATACACACTCGAAACTTTATGTTATTTTGTATTTTACATTTCTAATTGTATTGAATTAATTTTTATAACAATGTTTTTTACCCAACTGAATTCGAGCTGGTGGTTCAAATTGTATTGCCATTTGTAAATATTTACATTTTGTTAAAAATGTATATGCAAATATTTATTTTTAGTTGATGTAACCTCTAAAGTTCTGGTATTATTATTATTATTATTATTATTATTATTAGAATTATTATTATTAATACCCATATTATAATTTGCAATATGCTGATTTTTTTTTTTTAATTAAGTACTTATGACGTAATTTCAGTATTCAAATTTTTAATCATTATCCAGCAACTTTGGGTTAATTATAAAATAGGTTTTGGCAGAACCCTAAATTTCCTTTATAACAGATTTTCCAGGATGCAACATAAGTTACTGTACCTCCAAGATTATATAATTCGTCTTTCCTGATGTTGCTCTTACTATGGTAGAAATTTCAACCCTATCCAACCATTTTGTCATCTTTCATTAATTTGATCAAAACTGCTCTCCTCAATCATAGAATCCCTTATTTGATCTTAATTTCCCTTAAATTAATACCCTTCCAAAGAACTCTAAATTTACAGAAATATCCGACATTCTGATCCCTTTCAGCTTTAATTTTTTGAATAGCTATTGGAAAATATAGTCCGAGACTTCAATATTCTATTTCGAATTTTATCGATCATTTCTCCAAAAAACTCTTTCTTAACTACATTTCAATCAAGGTTTGGAATAATTCAAATCTCTAGTGTAATATAATGAATTTTTATAGGCACATAGGTGCGAAAATCGTCTTTAACATAGGTGGACCTTAAACAACTTCTTCTTCCACCTCGAGGCTATAAAAGATCGATAAATGTCCTTCGAGCTGTTGTTTCTTCGCTCTGATTCTGGCGTTAATTTTCCCTTCAGTTTATTTCGTTAAATGCCAATTGTCTCCGTTGCAGTGAACAAACCTATAAATAATATACCATAATATACCATAATATATAACATATAATATATAATAATATATCTTATACCCTGCTTTAACCCTTCGATTTGTAAATACTTCATTTATGTTAAGTAAAAAGACTAATTTCTTCAAATAAAAAATATAAATAGCTTAATTTTCAATCATTCTCTGATTCATTGATTTACGAATTAAAATTACGAAGCGATTCGCAGCCTTTTTCTTCTAGTTTCATCTTTATTTATATTTCTGTACAAAATAATTTTGATCTTTGTTGATGTGGAGTTGTACCACGTAATCTGAAGTGAACCACGAGTACTCTTTGCGGCTGTGTGAGCAATTATTCCCGACACTTAAAGTGCTGTTCGAAGAGATTAATTCGTCCAGGTATCTACGAACTCGATTCTACCCGCAGTACCCCGTAGGGTTGGGACCAACGAAGATTCGGGACCCACAGTGAAAATCCCCATAAAACCCCGTGCGAGAACAGCTCGCACGACATATATATCAGATAAGGACCAGAATATCGTCGGAATACTCGACGAATCATCAGATTAAGCGATGAATTGCTAAAGACGCGAAGCTGATTACGATTTATGAGTACTATTATACACTCGAGACGTCGTATAACGTGCTTCTGACTCGCAGTTGATATTCGCTTAAGGACTTGGGGTATCGCATTTTGCCGGGTGCCCACATTGGCTGAACTTTTGGCACTCTGTTTGACTTTGGAGAGAAAATCGTGGATCGGCGATCACCGAACTAAACAATGAATGGTCTGAAATCTGAAATGGCAATCGTTGCCGGTAAACAACAATGCTCTACGTTAGTGTAGTCCAAAGAACATCCATATCCATATTCAATTTATTGCAATTTTCGTTATTTTGTATTGCAGACAGCCCCAGTTATTATCAGTTCTGGTGCATGATTCTTCAGGAGCAAGATGCACCGCAAGTTTGTTTCCTCCCCAGCGCAGCACAAATTTACCCGCATCAGTCACAGCCACACTCGTACTACTTCAGGTTTGCTCTACACAAACTGGACCAAAAATCACAAGTATCCGCCATCGCAAACTGCCCATATACTCTGTATATATATATATATATATATATATTATATATAATTTATTCCTCATCGAAAGTCGAGTTCGACAGAGGAAACAAGATCAAATAACTCGTCATGAATTACAATTGATCTTTACACTTACTGAGATTAATTTCCTTTTCCGTTGTATGTCCAAGTGACTCTAATTGGGCTCGGGACTGATACAGTACTGCAGACAATGCTCACGGTGTCCCCGAGGCGCCCCTGCTGTTCAGAATCACTTATGATTGTTGGAGGACCCTGAAAAATGACGTGATTTGTCATTATTAAGATCGCTTAAAGTTAAAGAAACATGTGATTTGTATTAATTTATAGTGATCCATAATACACCTGTAGTACCAAAAACACTAAAAGGTTTATACAAAACTGACACTCTTCTCATTTCAATAATGATAGGCAAATACATTATTAAATTATATATATATATATATATATTATATATATATATATATATATATATATATGATGAATAAAACCACGAAGGAAAGGAAACAAAAAGGTGCTCAAGCGCTTTCGTCTAATGACATCCTCAGGAACACTGAAGTACATAAAAGGTTACGGCCTATATAACAATTATTAAAAGGGCGTTACTTTTCCCGCACCCGTTATAGGTTACAGAAAGAAAAAAAAAATAAATAAATAACATACATACACACAAACACAACACACACATATATATATATATATATATATATATATATATATATATACACATACATATCTACACACACACACACACACACATATATATATATATATATACTGTGTATATATATGTATATATATATATATATATATATATATATAATATACAGGGCGTCCCAAAAAAATGTATACACACTTTAAATAATTATAAAGGCATGTTTATTAAAATACATTTCATTTTCAAAATGTAATAGAATCTACAGACATTATTTAATTGTTTTGTCAACGTCTGTTTTCAACTGACGTCCGTTCTGGTCCAGGCACTGCTGATAACGCGAAGCAATGGAATCGCAAACATCACGAAACATTTCGTTTGGTATTTGGTGCATTCTCGTTCAATGGGCTCTCAATTCAGCGACTGTTGCAGGTTTTATAGCGTAGACTTTGTTTTTTAAGTATCCCAATAAAAAAGTCTAGTGGTGTGAGGTCTGGTGAACGCGGAGAGTATTCTACGAAACCCCTTCGTCCAATCCACATCCACATCGTGCGAAGTACCACTCGCAATACTCCACTCTTCGGTCCGGATCATCTTCATTAATAGCATGGACTAATCTTGGAATGTACTTTCCATTGACAGCGCTTCAAAATGCGTTGGACAGACGATTCTGAAATTCCTATCTCACGACTCGCTTGCCGCACAGATTTTCTTGGACTTTGGTGATACGTTTCCAGTACTCTTTCTTGCTTGTGGGGCTTGTCGATGTCCGTGGTCTTCCGGAACGCTTCTTGTGGACATTCTGACAGTTCCATCGGCTTCAAACTTATCTCTAATTCGAGTGATGATGGTAAGTCGCGTTGGTGGATCTGTTTGAAACTCCCTCCTAAACTGTCTTTGCACTTCAACTGCGTTTTCACACTTCCAGTAGCATTTTAGAATGAATTTCCTTTGTTCAAAGCTTAGTCTGACTGCCATTATTAATTCTAATGGGTTTAACTTGGAAAGAAAGAAACATCAATTGAGCTATCAGCTGTTAAAGTGTGTATACATTTTTTGGGACGCCCTGTATATATATACAGTATGCAATAAACAGAGAAGTAAAATAAAATTAAAAATTAAAGGATCAACAAGAGGCATACAGATTTGTAAGGAAAAATATCGATTTTTAGCACAAGATCAAATGAATTATAAAAATACAAATTTATACTGGAAATCTGCCCGGTTTTAACACTTTGCCTTTTATAGTCAAGTTTCGATATATATAAAAATAAAATGAAGATTAAAAGTAATACAGTAGCATACAAGTTTACCAAAGATTTAGCGTCCTACCCTTTTTATCTAAATCTGTTTTGAAGGAATTCAAAACAACAGGATAGAGTTGAAAAAGACCTTGCTTATGTTGAAGTCATTTGAAAGTTGATAATGGCAGACTCAAGAATATTTCTATTAACAATGTTGCTAGAGTGAAATAAACTGAAGCATTATTCCAATCAATACAGTGGGATAACTCTGACAAATGGACAAAAAGAGCACTGGCCAACTGTCCTGTTCTAACGGAATATTGATGCTGTTTTATACGTGTGTGCAAATCCTTTCCGTCTGACCTATGTAAAAGGAATCACATTGTTTACAACCCAATTTTATAGATAATGCCTGAATTATTGGTAGGGCTATTTTTTACTATGATATTTTCACAATATTGTTATATGAAAATACTACATTAATATCCAAAAGTTTAAGTACATTAGCAATGCCTAAAAAGCCCGGGAAAAATGGAAGTACTAAAATATTTCTTGACAAAGTACGAGTGTTATTATTGACACGATAGATGTGCGTGTACATAGGGAAAGCCCAGGTTTTAAGTTTAGTATCTATCGGAAAACAACAAACAATTTGTCCTACGTACACTTTTACTCGGGACATGACACCCCCACTAAGAAGGCCATTTTTTCATCAATGTTTCTCCGCGCCCTTAGGATCGCCAGTCCGGAATACATCGATGCCGAATTGGAAAAAATCAACGGTATTGGAAGTGATCTGTGTTATCCATCTGCGTTTATGGAATCTTGTCTCAACAAGGCAAACGAACTTTCTATCGTGTCAATAATAACACTCGTACTTTGTCAAAAAATATTTAGTACTTCCATTTTTCCGGGCTTTTTAGGCATTGCTAATGTACTTAAACTTTTGTAGTATTTTCATATAACAATATTGTGAAAAATATCATAGTAAAAATAGCCCTACCAATCATTCAGGCATTATCTATAAAATTGGGTGTAAAACAATGTGATTCCTTTTACATAGGTCAGACGGGAAAGGATTTGCACAACGTAAAAACAGCATCAATATTCCGTTAGAACAGGACAGTTGGCCAGTGCTTTTTGTCCATTTGTCAGAGTTATCCCACTGTATTGATTGGAATAATGCTTCAGTTTTATTTCACTCTAGCAACATTGTTAATAGAAATATTCTTGAGTCTGCCATTATCCAACTTTCAAATAACTTCAACATAAGCAAAGGTCTTTTTCAACTCGATCCTGTTGTTTTGAATTCCTTCAAAACAGATTTAGATAAAAGGGTAGGACGCTAAATCTTTGGTAAACTTGTATGCTACTGTATTAACTTTTAATCTTCATTTATTTTTATATATATCGAAACTTGACTATAAAAGGCAAAGTGTTAAAACCGGGCAGATTCCAGTATAAATTTGTATTTTTATAATTCATTTGATATTGTGCTAAAAATCGATATTTTTCCTTATAAATCCGTATGCCTCTTTGTTAATCCTTTAATTTTTAATTTTTATTTTTACTTCTCTGTTTATTGCATATATATATATATATATATATATATATATGTTAAACACAGACCGTGCATGGCCAAGGAACTCTTCTGGGAAAATTAAATCCACTATAGTCCGAATAAGTAATGGTAAATGACAAATACCATAGTTTTTTTTCTTTTTCATGATTTTAGCCCGACGTGGGCAACGGGTCTCTCGCAAAGAGATCCCATAAATATAGCTTCCCTCACCAGCTATCTGCAAGCAGACAGGATCCAGCTTTGGGACGTGGATCTAGGGTTTAAAGCAAACCTAGATCCCTACACTCAGAACCTCTATATAAGTAAAAGACTCGTAGGGATCTAGGTTTGCTTTAAACCCTAGATCCACGTCCCAAAGCTGGATCCTGTCTGCTTTGCAGATAGCTGGTGAGGGAAGCTATATTTATGGGATCTCTTTGCGAGAGACCCGTTGCCCACGTCGGGCTAAAATCATGAAAAAAAAAAAAACTATGGTATTTGTCATTTACCATTACTTATTCGGACTATAGTGGATTTAATTTTCCCAGAAGAGTTCCTTGTGCCATGCACGGTCTGTGTTTAACATATAATGTTCTCAGGGAACCATTCTGAGTTTGTGTATACTAAACGGACGTGTTTCGTGCCTTGAAAAGTGGACGCTCAATGTCCCGGTTGAGGTTTAAGTTTTGGTTTTTTTTGGCTAAAAATACAATAGTTACCCCCTTTTTCTTTGATTTATTCAACACGACGTGAATGCAACGAGTCTTTTACTTATATAGAGGTTTCTGAGTGTAGGATCTAGGTTTGCTTTAAACCCTAGATCCACGTCCAAAGCTGGATCCTGTCTGCTTTGCAGATAGCTGGTGAGGGAAGCTATATTTATGGGATCTCTTTGCGAGAGACCCGTTGCCCACGTCGGGCTAAAATCATGAAAAAGAAAAAAACTATGGTATTTGTCATTTACCATTACTTATTCGGACTATAGTGGATTTAATTTTCCCAGAAGAGTTCCTTGTGCCATGCACGGTCTGTGTTTAACATATAATGTTCTCAGGGAACCATTCTGAGTTTGTGTATACTAAACGGACGTGTTTCGTGCCTTGAAAAGTGGACGCTCAATGTCCCGGTTGAGGTTTAAGTTTTGGTTTTTTTGGCTAAAAATACAATAGTTACCCCCTTTTTCTTGATTTATTCAACACGACGTGAATGCAACGAGTCTTTTACTTATATAGAGGTTCTGAGTGTAGGGATCTAGGTTTGCTTTAAACCCTAGATCCACGTCCCAAAGCTGGATCCTGTCTGCTTTGCAGTAGCTGGTGAGGGAAGCTATATTTATGGGATCTCTTGCGAGAGACCCGTTGCCCACGTCGGCTAAAATCATGAAAAAGAAAAAAACTATGGTATTTGTCATTTACCATTACTTATTCGGACTATAGTGGATTTAATTTTCCCAGAAGAGTTCCTTGTGCCATGCACGGTCTGTGTTTAACATATAATGTTCTCAGGAACCATTCTGAGTTTGTGTATACTAAACGGACGTGTTTCGTGCCTTGAAAAGTGACGCTCAATGTCCCGGTTGAGGTTTAAGTTTTGGTTTTTTTGGCTAAAAATACATAGTTACCCCCTTTTTCTTTGATTTATTCAACACGACGTGAATGCAACGAGTCTTTTACTTATATAGAGGTTCTGAGTGTAGGGATCTAGGTTTGCTTTAAACCCTAGATCCACGTCCCAAAGCTGGATCCTGTCTGCTTTGCAGATAGCTGGTGAGGGAAGCTATATTATGGGATCTCTTTGCGAGAGACCGTTGCCCACGTCGGCTAAAATCATGAAAAAGAAAAAAACTATGGTATTTGTCATTTACATTACTTATTCGACTATAGTGGATTTAATTTTCCCAGAAGAGTTCCTTGTGCCATGCACGGTCTGTGTTTAACATATAATGTTCTCAGGGAACCATTCTGAGTTTGTGTATACTAAACGGACGTGTTTCGTGCCTTGAAAAGTGGACGCTCAATGTCCCGGTTGAGGTTTAAGTTTTGGTTTTTTTGGCTAAAAATACAATAGTTACCCCCTTTTTCTTTGATTTATTCAACACGACGTGAATGCAACGATTCTTTTACTTATATAGAGGTTCTGAGTGTAGGGATCTAGGTTTGCTTTAAACCTAGATCCACGTCCCAAGCTGGATCCTGTCTGCTTTGCAGATAGCTGGTGAGGGAAGCTATATTATGGGATCTCTTTGCGAGAGACCCGTTTGCCCACGTCGGGCTAAAATCATGAAAAAGAAAAAAACTATGGTATTTGTCATTACCATTACTTATTCGGACTATAGTGGATTTAATTTTCCCAGAAGAGTTCCTTGTGCCATGCACGGTCTGTGTTTAACATATAATGTTCTCAGGGAACCATTCTGAGTTTGGTGTATATATATGTATATATATATATATATATATATATATGTTGTGTGTGTAGATATATATATATATATATATATTATATGTGTGTGTTGTGTTTGTGTGTATGTAACCTTTTATGTCAGTGTTTCCTGAGGATGTCATTAGACGAAAGCGCTTGAGCACCTTTTTGTGTTTCCTTTCCTTCGTGGTTTTATTCATCATAAATATTTTCACGTGGTTACTTTCGTGAAATAATTTTCATATATATATATATATATATATATATATATATATATATATATACAGCGTGTGTCCAAAGAAATGTATACCCACTTTGTCGATAATACCAGCTATGAGGATAATAAATATATTACTTTTATATTGTTTTTTTAATAAAGATTTTCTCCTGAATCTAAATATGTAATTATCTTTATTAAAAATTGAAAACAAAAAGTTACAGATGTTTAAATTATAATTATTATTTTCGAGACTTCATGTGCGATATTTTTCTAATATTTTGCACGTATACGAGATAAGTTTGAAACCGACGCACTGTGCAAAACTTACAGAAACACGTTCTGGAAGACGTCGAACATCTTAGATACAAGTGTCATTTAACCATGGAATTGTAAATTTTTTGAATTAACTAATAATTACAACAGTTATGCTTCAATATCAACACTAAACATAAGTATCTCAAAAAGTCGGTTAAAATATTAGAAATATCGCACATGAAGGTCTCGAAAATAATAATTATAATTTAAACATCTCTACGTTTTTGTTCTTCATTTTTAATAAAATAATTACATATTAGATTAGATGGAGAAAATTCTTTATTAAAAAACATATAAAAAGTAATATTTATTATCCTCATAGCTGGTATTATCGAACAAAAGTGGGTATACATTTCTTTGGGACACGCTGTATATACTGTATAT